>JAOVYX010020574.1:0-16866 GCA_035668315.1 Drosera spatulata | reverse complement strand
TATATTCATAATTCTATATGAAAACATGCTTGTATAAACCATGAAAAATGAATTTTAATTTTACAAAAATTAGTTTTACTACGAAATCCGTCTCTAACAATTTAAGAATAAAACACTATACGGAGTCCGTCGCCATTTTATAATCCATTAACAAAAACTTTGCAAAATTTTAGGACCATTTAACATATAGCGACGGAATCCGTCTCTAACAATTAAGAATATAACATAGCGACGGATTCCGTTGTTAATGTTAACACTAAATACAATTGGAATTTTTTCCAAACTTATTCAACATCATTATAGCGACGGATCCGTCGCTATAATTAAAGTAAAAATTTATTTTTCATTTTATTGATTTAGTGCTTCAATTTAAATTATTTTTGTTTTTGGATTTAGCGACGGATGTTGACTTTTCCGTCGCTAAATGTGTTTTGTTTTTTTTTTTTTGGTGAATATATTTAGCGACGGATTTCGTCGCTAATTGTTAATTTTTTTGTAAAACAGTGCTCATTTATGTATATACAGAGCACCTATTTAAGACGCACTGTTCAAAATAGTGCATATAAAAACAACTCCTCGATCATCGATAACGCCACCGCCGTTGTCCCAACGCCTTGATTTTAAAGAAAAAAGGTATTGTTATTTATAAAGCACATACAAAAAACAAAAATATCATAAGTTTCGTGTACAATGCAGCACAAAACCCTAATTTGCGAAGCATGATTCGAATCATTCCCCGCAACCAAACAAACAAAAACACAAATACAGGTTTGACGCAACACGAGATCAGATACGAAACCCTAATTTTTCATAGAACAATTTGAACAGCACCACAATCAGGGTATCCCCATCACCAAATGCACAGCCACACAATCACAACACAACCAACAATTCAAGTGTTACTATCATCGACAAAGATACTAGATTTCATTTAAAAAATAACGATTCAAATTGTGGGAAAGAACAAAAAAATATAATTCAAGCTTATGTTATTATAACCCTGCTGCAACTCATTCGCAATATACCAACTCGAACAAGAAATACAATAATAACATGAACGGGCACGATTGATGCACTATTAGCTCGAAACCCTAACCCTTTCAAGCAAAAGGTGAGGTGGGTCGAAGAACTCGGCCGTTCCAACCTTGCCCATATCCTCAATGACCGAAAGCTTCTCCGCATAGCCCAAAGAGATGCTTTGTTATGCTGATTCTTCTTCTCCACAACATTGGAATCAATCGAGAATTTATTTTTCCGAGATCTGACTCGTTGGTTTCACTAGCAAGGTTACGTGCACAGATCTGTTCAGCCGTTCTCTCCTCGACTGACGGGGGCAGGTTAGAGTACCAAGGAAAGAATGATGTCACGACAAACGGTTGGCTTCGAGGAGCTTAACTATTTTGACACCTAGTTGAGAGCAGATTTGAGAAGTAAAGTAGACGTGACGAGGAGATTGTGGGTGAATATTCACGGAGAGTCGAATTAAAAGATAATATTTAAAAAATGTATTTGATTGAAGGATAAATCTGATCAAATAAGATTTTTTTTAAAAAAATGAATTAAAAAAAGGTTGATTTCACTAATCCGTAATTTGAAAACGAAAACCACACTTCCAGGTAATTTATGCATCTTTTTTAAATTTTGTGAAACTATTTGATTTTTTTTTATAATCTATCTGTATATGATTATTTATGTTTAAGATTTGTGAATAAGTAAAAATACATCATGTCATGTTATATCGTTTGTCAGATTGTTTGTCACCTATTTAGTTTGTCATCTTAATATTTTATGTAACTATATATAATAAATATAATAGATTTGTCCAATGCATAATTACACGACTGTACGTACTATTTTGAAACTAAACAATTAATCATGTTAAGAAAATATACTCCCTCATAACTCCTATAAGAAATTTAACATTTTAATCCGAAACAAAAATTTACATGTGTTGACTTTTATATTAATTATTTATTTATTAGTTCGGTTATGTGAGAGAAACAAAGAGAGCAAAATATGGGAGGAGGAAAAAGAAAACTCTGACATGTTAGTCTCGACATGTTATAAGAGTTCATATCAGCCACGTGATGGAAGTAACGCACATAGGCCGGGCCCGTGACATTGCTTACTATGAACACAAAAGTATAAGCTGGAATTAGCCACGCTGGACTTGTTGGAGGCTGCCACGTTGTCATTACTAAGTCAAAAAAGGTCTCGTGTGGAGGGCTACGCACCTATTTTTAGGATTCTACCTGTCGCTTAGCTGGAACTTTCAAGGCTTTGGATAATCCAAATCATTTGATTTTACCCAAGACTCCATGAAGTAACGCTAAATTATCACAAATGAGGAGTAGCCTATCATGCCCCAAACAACATACCCCCTATGTGTCAAATGCATTGGTTCCGATCAGTTTTTCTCTTGTGTGCGTATCAAATTCTTTTACTCCTATGATACTCTAAATATCTCTATTTTTTGTATGTATTGATACTAAGGTTTAATATGTCTGTGGAAAGATCAATTAAAATCAGAGAGGGAGAATTCGTTAAGTGATAACCCGTTTTTTCTCTTAATTTGTGATAAAAATAAAATTTATATTATGACTAATGTTTCATGATAAATTTTTTTAAAATAATATTTGATCATCTTGTGTATCTAATTAAAAATTACCTCGATAAACCCATCGATAAATTTGTTATATTTAATATAAAACTAAAATAAATAATAGAATATATTTCATGAAACAATCTTGAAAAAAAATGTTGTATTTTCAACCAGACACCTAAAAAATGTTTCCATATGCTTCGCAAAAGTTTCCGTAGGTAGACCACAGGCATATAATAGTATGATGTCTCATTATATATATAGGACCATAGGGGCATTACGTTGCCATATTTTTTGGACCAGAAATCATTGTATAACTTATAAAACGGATCAATTAATTTGTTAACACTTTGTTCCAGTTCATTCCCTTGTGATTTGATTCACAAAAAGTTTTCACATGCATTCCTCCCCTTTTTCCTGTGCATTCATGTTCTTGCCTTAAACTTTCCTTTTATTGCATCGGGTCACTGTGCTATAGCTATGAAAACATGGGATTAAATTCTCGTAGCTAGATATCGATAGCGAAGACTGTAGGGGACGACGTGAGATATGATTGAGTGTATATAGTTCGATGTATTGATTATTGAGACGTGATACAGAGTGGTTGGACATGATCAATAAGAAAGTATCCATATTCCTTAGAATTAAGTACATTGTACGAACATTTGGTTAAACAAAATTGATGCACAGTGACACAGATGAGTTTAGTGTGTAATGCTAGCGACCTAATGTTTGACATTACATGTTTAAGGACCATATAGCCACTGCTAGGAAACTCTTCATGTGTGATAGCTGAAAGTCCACAAAAAGTGTTGGTGACTTCTTTTTTCATCACGTACTTCGTCATGTATAAGCTTGTCATAAGAGATCTTTCGTGACGGATTTTTCATCATAGGTTCTTTACGTGACGACATAAACCATCACAAATGATGTAAATATCGCGTGATGGCCAAGTCATCACTTACGCGAAGTTATCACTATATATTTTTGGTGATAACAAAAGATGGTTTTTGATTGAACTCCTGACTTCTTCAATATAAACTTCATTGAAAACCATTAAGACATGTTGGATTTTATGACTTAATTTTAATATCAAAAGATTTATATCAATTGATTTATTAAATTTGATTGTTTCATAACTTCCAAATAATAAATCGGGTTTAACGATCTTGAATCATATAAAATATTTTGAAACGATTTTTATATATTATAATAATAAAAACTTACTTATAGAATTAATATATTTATAAAAACTTTTGTGATAATTTTATATTAACCCATCACAAAAGATTAAGAATTATGTGACGAAAATTTAGAGCCATCATCAATAATGGTCTCCTATGATGATAAAAGCAATCACAATATATACATTTTCAGTTTGGCACCAAAAAATATCTTAACCCTCCAAAAAATATTTTAACCCTAAAAAAATGTACCTATATAATGGTTTTTGGTGATGATTTTTTGTTCCATCACATAAAAGTACCATTTTGATGATAATTTTAAATATTTATCACAAAAAGATATTATCTCGTGACGGCTTTACAAAACCATCATCTTTGTCAGTCACACATAAGCACTTTTCTTGTAGTGAGCTCGAAACCATTTTGCTCAATGTGTCGAAAGTCCAAAGTTTCACTCTTAGCTTCAACCTTATGATTTACTGATTGCACGAGTTCTGGAACTCTGTGTTAGATTTAATCTAAATCTTTATATGTGAGTTATTTTAATTATTATGGGGTTAATTAATTGGTCTAATAAAATGAGACTGTGTTTTTATTTAGTTTAATATGGGGTCGGTTAGTGTGAGTTGGGTAGATGTTTATTCGCCATGATGAGAGGCCCAATAATCGCTACACTATTGATATAATCAACTAGGTCATCTTTCCTAATCCTAACTGTGTTATACTTGATGACTCATCTACACTGGCCGTCAAGAGAATTAGAAAAGCGAAGTTTATTAACGTTGTTTGTTTGATGATATAATTTTACAGATTTAATCAGTTCAATCGCGTACTCGTCGTAAATTTTTTCCGTTGCGTATCTTGACGATCAAGACACGCATATCGTTTGTTTTCAATCTCTATTTGGTATTTTAGATCTATCTATAACGATCTTGTGATTGGATTTGCCTATACTCTGATCTATAAACCGTGACAATTGCGTTACATATACAATTGAAGTTCAAAATTTGTGCATATAATTAATTTATGCACGTACCGCGTACGTGATCATTATACGATCTTTTATACAACCAAAACATATCTTTATCTTTTGGTTTTTTTCTTCAAAAAGTACATATTATATACAAAGAAAAACGACTCTAATATTTTTAGTCATGGACAGGATTTGAGAATAACAAGATATAAAAATATCTGAAACTCTTGCCCATGAGAAAAACAACTCTAGTATTTTTTTGATACGTACTACACTAATTTCAATATAAAAAACCCATGTGAGAAAATGCTCGATTGAGATTGATAAAACAACATGGTCTTACCCATGATAAAATTACGATACAAATGTTATTTGTTGCCTAACCAATTAATCTCATAGCTCATTGGATATTGGTAATGATTTAAACCTTAACCCATATTTCCTATAAAACACATCATACTTAACCGTAAAATGTCAGAGACACTCACACAATAATAATTTTATTGTGAAAAAGTGGAGTTTTTTTTTTCCCCCTTTTTTTACTCGATCGTGAATGTGAATACATGAGGGTGGGGTGTGGGGGGACAGAGTAATGTAGCAGATGTCTGTGGATCTATGATGACTTGGGCCCAAATCAAAAACTTGGCCCGTTTGAATTTGGAGTACTATTTTCACTGGGCTCACTCTCAAGGTTAGATCTAGCCAGTAAAGTTAAAATCATCATGTAGAGTGAATGTTGGTGGTGATTCGATGCTTTTCTTAGTTTTCAATGTGTTTGAAGGTATACATACATCAGGAGGTGTTATGAAAGTTTTTATATAAGTTGTTATCGATTCGATTAAGTTCTGAACATTACAAAGAAATAGTGACAGCGTATTTTATAACGACCTAAAACACGTGGATGGTATTACGAATCAAATTGTGGCATCAACGGTTTTTGTTTTTTGTTCACTTGGTGATTTTGACAATTAGGCCGACGGGTCATCTCGTGTACTAGCCAGTGGCCTTTACCCTTAATTTAATCTTTATACCAGGTTCGATGTGCAGTTAAACAGAAAAGATAACTTCTTTCTACAACTGTATCACTCTTTCGGGATTACAACTCATCATATTTCGCAGTTCGTGCTTCACATCCCATAGGACGGGCCGGGGTGCATGTAACATTCTTCATAGAAAGTATCTACTATAATCTTAACATTTGTTTTATTTTTTGTTTTCTCGCTCTTTTCCTTGTACCATACCACACCGTGTTGATCAATAACATCTTGGCATCATTTTCTCTATGCTTGATGTTGTCCTCTTAACTGTTCCATTGGAATTTCCAAAAGTTTATCCCTCTGCCAATCCCATGTGAAGATGTCATATGGGACTTTGAATAAAAACGGGCAATAGAATTTTGAGAGCCCCAATGTTACCCAAGTACACAATCCAAAAGAATAGTATCAGTATATGTTTTTGTGCGTTTTGGATAAAGTTCTCAGGCTAATCTGTTATCATTCACATTCATATACTTACACAGGATATAAAAGTACACAGAGGATGCCCAATTACAGAAAGCATAGTCCATGCCTATTGGGATACATCATATACATGTACCCAAGCGATATCGAAATCAATAATTGTTTCGTTATTGAAGAACGAAAAGTGTTTCATAATCGTATGCACGTGAAAGCAGACCGATCATAGGTTGTTGTATTGAGATTAAGAATGTTTACGTTCCATATCCATGTTCTACATTGTACTATATGGACAAGTCTAGTGTTGAAATTCAGTGGAGTTTTGTCATTCGATACGATATCAAAGTAGTTCGTGATATGAAATCATGAGGTTGATCCTACTATCTTTATTTATTTATCAGTTTGACGCTTGCATTTGTTGTCGATTGCTAAGATAAGTGCAAATATGATCGACTAAATGTTCCTTACTGCTCAACCAGCACAAATTCGTTTCCACTTTCAGAAGTGCGACAAATACATATCTAAGTGTGAGAAATCAACCATCACAACTTACTACTATATCGAATGTGACTTTGCAAGAATTCAGAGGATGATGCTGCTGATGAAAGTAACCATTCAGTACTACTTCCTCCGTCTCAATAAATTTAGAACACTTATTAAAATAAATTATTTCAATTAAATTAAAATCTTATTCTATTTGAAATTTTTTTTTAATAAAAATATCAAAACATCTTTACATAGCCTATCATTTTTTTTCACTCCTTTCATTTATAAAAGTCAAAAAAAAAAATTATTTTCATATCAAAATTAATATATATATATATATATCAAATCAAATAATTTTAATTTCGTTGGAGCAGTGGGAGTAAGACTGTAAGATTTTTCGCCGTCTTATAAATAGAGTCATGTGTATGTGTTGATGAACAAATCAAAGCAGAGATGAGAGACTTTTTCGTGTGTGTGGTGGGGGCCAAGTTGGGAGACCCCGGAATCTGCACGTGATCTTCACATGGTCTTTGAAGTCATAGGCCTAAGAGGACCTATAAGAGATTTTTAGCCCATTGATGAATCCTTGTCAATGACTTCATCTTTTTGCATCACTTTTTCTTAGTACTAGTAATTTTTTTATCATATGATTCTAATTAGTAGGGATAAGTAGTGGAGATTAGTTTAAGATTCTTGGTTATGTATATTGTGCTTAATTATTGGTTCAATATCTCGTAAGAATATCTCTCAAATTAGTAAGAATAAGTTTTCATTTTTATACACAATTAACTATAACCATCTCATTTTGACATCATAAAACTATTATAAAATATAACAAGATTATTCTCAGACTAATCGTATTTCCTTAAACCATCATAACTCTCCGTGCAGCGATAAAGAACTGTTATATTTAGCATGGAGTGGTCACAAAACGATTATCTAACAAGAACGACAGTCAAAACCATCGTTATTCTCATTTCTCCTGCGATTTTATCAATTGAGATTTATCTTTTCACCGTGTTTCTCAAGATAGAAGCTGAAATTATCCCCTTCCAATATTCATATGGGTCTCTGCTCCATTTTTCTTTATCCTCTTCCAAGCATATTCTGCTTCCTAGCTAGGCAGCTAGCTAGATTCCACTGGTGAGCACAGTCCCATAGCCTCAGAGTTTGTGTATGTGTGTTTGTGCTTCTGAATTTTGAGGTTTTAATATGCAAGTTAGTGTTGGGATATTTGGAGGAAACCTTTGATTAATTCAAGGGCAAGCTAAACCATAGAGGAAGAAGAAATGTGCCTAGATGATATGTATTCTGAAAAAAGAATATGAAAGGGAAACAATACCTAGAAGTATTATTGCATTGGCATCTTTGGCTATGTATCCTTATTGGGTTGAATGTGAAATAACAACTTACCATAGGAGACACGCAAATTATAAAGTTTGGCATCTTAACTAAGTAAAATTGTACTGTATTTCCTATGTTCATGAGCTCGGAACATAGTTTCTAGGAGACGGATTGTCGAATGATTTCACATCTGATGGCGGCGATGAAATCAAGGGTTGAAATTAACAAAAGGTGCAAAGTTATATATATTGTGAAAATGAGCACAATATCTTGATATGAAGAAATAACTGTTCTTAGATATATCATGACCAATTTAAACTTGTTTATGATTCCAAACTACTTGAAAGGTTGAATACAAGGTTAATATCAACGACTATTAACATATATATAAGAGCGAAACAAAAGACAAGTCACTGGAATTATCCTAGAACACATTAAAAGAAAAAAAAAGATCCTCAATTAGGTCCTTTCTTTGTAACGTCCTCGGTCAATCCTCGTCGTCGGGTCGTTATCACGAACCGTTTTTCTGGTTCAAAACTGACCTCACAAACCAACACTAATTCTTTCAGTGTATTCTGACCTCACTCGCATCCACCCTGAAAAACTTCCCAGGAGGTCTCTTAGTGATGTGTTATCGAAAAGAAAGATGCAGTTTGTTAGTATATATATAAATTATCAAACTGTTTAAGTTTTTTCCTTGAGATATTATATATACCCCCACTTCAATTCCAACAATGACAATTCCAATTCGGTCAAGACACCAACAATTGCAAATTACAAGGCGTAGTCACGATCTTGGATGCCCCGACCTCCCTGTGCAGCGGCTATATTAGGGGGTCACCATCTTGACCCGGTCTCGACGTTGCTGGCAACAAGGTGTTCGACTGGAATGGCCCTGGGGTTCGACTGGGGCGGCGGTGCTGGGCTCGGCTGTGGCAGCGATCAGCAGTGGCGGAGTTCTAAAGTGATGAGTTAGCGAAAAGAAAGATGTATCTTATTGATATATGTAATATTATCAAACTATTGAACCTTTTGCTTGGGGTATTATTTTCAAGATACATTATACATGTATGCAACACATTCCTCGTCCCAAAAATAAAATAAAATGAAACACTACCTAATAAGAAAATATTTTTCAATAAAAATATCACAATATCCTCATTTTTACTTTATACCAAATTACTACATCCCATTATCATTTTTCATCTTTATTTTTCTCTCTCCTTTTCTTCTCACAAACGAAAAGGATGTACAAGGTGATAAATTTATCAAATATTTTATGGACATTTCAAGATTTTTTTAATATAATATTAAGTTTTCAAGTTATTTGAGATTGTTTTATGATGTTTTTATAATGTTTTTATTAATTACGGTGTTTAATTTTTTTGTTTCATTTAATTTGAAACAGAGGGAGTAACAATTCTATTCAAATGAATAAAAGTAAATCAAAATCTAAAGAAATGATTAAGGGGTATATATGTATGAGAGCTAGATGGATGAAATATTCAATAGTATAATAAAATTATATGTCTATAGAGGAGTTGGCCAAGGATATTAAACACAAGCCAAAGGGATGAAAACAAGGGTGGTTGGTTAGATTTATTTTCTACTTGATGAAATGGTTCCTTGGACTGCAACATGGGAGGATCCAATTCCAAACCATCAATATAACAGTGACCTTTTATCAAAAATAAAAAAAATAGTGACCTCACTTTCATCTCAATCACGTGAAATTTAGGTCATTTGACCCCACCCTTCCTTTAATCTATGGCCCTGTATGTCCTTTTCAGTATGTTGAATTTCAATACTATTGTTTGTTATATTTATGTATTTTTTTATGACGGGATTATCTAAAGGTTTACAATATTTTTTTCGTCTTATAATATATATAATATTTTTTTTTATCGTTGTAATTTATTTGTAATCTTTCTTCTTAGTTAATATTTAATATAAAAAAATCACATTAATCATATTTTATTACAGTACATCCATTACTTCTTCTCACAATAACCTCATTATCGTTAAAAAATATTCTTTCTTTATCAAATTTCATAAAAATTCAACACACACGTAAATTTTCGTGCCGAATCAAACGGGTGCAAGTATTATAGGACGGAAGGAGTAGTTATTTTTAAATCAATTATCTTGATTTATATTTTACAATAATAATAATAATAATAATAATAAATAATAATAAAAATAAAAATAATAAAAATATTCTATTCTATGAAATCCCTGATAGAAAATATTTTAAAGAATCTTTTTTTTATGATAAAAATTAGTCAAAATGGTTGATTTAAAATGGGCCATTATTTATATTGTTATTGTTTTAGCATCTTATTGTTTTGTCTTGAATTGGCTTTGTCCAAACATTAGTACTAGTAAATATATGAACAAACTATTTCCTCGTGATAGATTTGAGCTTAGACATGAGGAATGATTGTATATAATTAAGATTATAATGTAGTCATAAGACATATTGTAGACATATGAATCAAAAGATTGTCCTCTATGAGAATACACACGAGAAATGAGTTAGCGGTGATCTTATGTTTAGATACTTACATTAAGATCATTAATTTCAACTAACCTTCGAATGCGTACTGAATAAAAATACTATTATATGCTAACATATAGAACTTTCGTCTTAGGCCGACTTTCATCGAGTCACGACCAACATTCGAGCTCAGCTTTATAATCGTATATCGCCTTCGGCGCAACATCGGGTTGCTGCTAGACTTGATAGAAAGTAGTTCACCTTTCCTCATCTCCTTTTTTTGGGACGAGCAGCAAAGTTACAATTGAGCATCACAAAGCCTCCGTTTGTGGTAATTTTTCTCAACTTAGGCTCAACACCATAAATGCAAGAAACATATACACACCATAATAGAAGGCTTTGCAAAGCATCCAAAATGATCCAAATAATTGGAACTGTTGACCAAAAAATCAGTACTCTCTATCATTCTTCTTTTGAGTGAATTCAGCACTCCCATGCACATGAAGGCCATCTTGTACCTTCCTTGGAGCAAAAGTACTCTGACAATGTGATCATAAAAGATGAATGCAAGGGAATAAATTGTTTTCGGATATCTATCGATGAACATCGTCAGTTATCACGGACAAGAAAAAGAGTTTACTAACATTGTTACACGATTGTTCATGACGGATTTTCCCGATAGAGACAAAGGCACCATCTCACCCTGAATCGACTTATCGTTGCTTTGTTTGTACGCACGAAGCTTACATAACATCGGGCGTACCCTTCATTAGTTGAACTCGCTTGTTTTACCAAATCCTTTACGTATCATACTTCATTTGATGTTGTTACTTGCTACTTTCTAATGCTGTTAGTCGTATTTGCTCTGAATTTAACAGATTTAGTTTACCCGAAACCTTTTTTTTATGATGGGGGCAAATAAGATGTGGAATGTTGCCAACATGATTCTCTCTTGTAGAATGTCTGTATTTGGATTTTTGGTTGGGTCAAAACCGATGGAACTTATGGGCCGTTATTCGGCTCCAGAAAATCTACTTTTCAACTGTTTTATTTGGTCCAATATTTGGGCCTTTTGCGTCTATTTGGATTTTTCCCATAAGGCTCTCCCACAACTCATGGATCTTGCAGACAAAGCCCATCAAAAAATTATATTAAAAAAAAATTTCAGTAATGAGAGATTAAAAAAAATAAAAAATCCATAAATAGATTATTTCATATGGATTTTGTTTAAAAATTCAGTAAAGATAGTTGATTTTAAGACTGTCCTTGGTGGTTATAAGTTATAAACCCATAAATTTGTAAGATTTTAGACTTTTTTTTTTTGATTTTTTCACGTAAATGCTATAGCAGTTTGTTGATTGTTTTTGCAAAACGTACATTAATCCCAAATCTAATATTGTACTAGTAATCTTCAATCACAAACATTAGATATGGCATTGTTTTTGCAAAACCTACGTTATCCCAAATCTAATATTGTACTAGTATTCTTCAATCACTAACATTAGATATGACAGTGAAGCAACATATTTTCTCCCCCCAAAATAAATACAACTCTTGAATTCACAAAACAGAAATTCCATAACAAAGATTTCCATAACCTTAATTTCCATGAATATTGACACAAACAGGAAAACAATAACTACAAAATCTTCCCTATATAGCTTAAGCCAAACAGCCAAGAGAAGAAGAGAGATTGGCATCAATGGCTCCACCCATCCAGAAGTCATGTATAATATCCGAGCATTCGTTACCAATCATCGAAGTCCTAGTTCGTCTTCCTGTGAAATCTCTACTACGATTCAAGTGCGTGTCCAAGTCTTGGCACGATACGATCACTAGCCCTGTATTCGTCAAATTCCACCTTGATCACGTCAAGGCGAAACAACATATCAGCTTACGAAACCCTGTCCTAATTATTATTTCCGAGAGAGTTGAGAATGATCAAGATTGTAGCGTCGAATACAGTGACTTCTATTCCTTTAAACTTGGTGCATCCGGTCTCATTCCGGATGACCACTGCCTTCACACCAAGGAAAATTTTTTCAAGCCTAGCTGTTGTGATGGTGTGGTATGCTTCGCTAGGGTCGACAAAGTTCTCTTATTCAACCCTTCGACGCATGCCTCCAAACTGATCCACACACGGGAACTATACACCGCGGAGAAGAACAACTTTTAGAATAGAACATGGTCCTACTGTGTGTTTGGGCGTGCTCCACCAAGCATTGACTACAAAGTTGTCAGGATGGTGGAGCTGTGGCCGCGTCAGCCATGGGTTCCTTGTGAGGCCGTTGAAGTTCACGTCTATAGCTTGAAAAACGATTCATGGAACAGAGCAAATGGACCAGTTTTCTCGAAATTGTACAAACCTACTATGATTAATAGTTCAAAGTTTGTCCCCTGATGACGCTGCTTATTTTTTTGTGGCAAGTTACGCTAACAACCCTAAGGGAATCGTTTCAAGATTCGATGGACGATGAAACAAGCAGGGATATCATGGTCCCGGATTATGGGATATCCCATAAGTTACCTATATCGGAAATCCACAAGCTGATTACACGATGACATGGAGCATCTGACTCTGATACCATGTAGAAATATGAGGATCATTCTTAAAACCAATTGGCAATAGAAGAAGAGACTCATAATCTATAATCTATTTTATATTGCTGCAGGTTTTATTAAATTTTTGATGTGGATTTAATATCTCGAACACATAACCAGATACATTTGCTGAACTTATGGGATCTCTTCTAATAACACGTAGAAGATGCCAGCTAGAGATCGGTGTGCAAATAAGAGAAGTTAGGCAGGAAAAGTTCCAAATGTATGATTACCACTGATGTACTTCATTTCGCATCTTTTATGTCCACAGCTTAAATATAGCTGTAATATCCCAAAAAATTTTGGATTTAAAAATGTATAATGATTATAAAATATACGTACGATACGTATACAATGAACGTACAAATAAAATTTGTAAATAATGAACGTTACATCGTTAAAATTATTATGCGTTTGAGATACAGATTTAACCTTGAAAATTTTAGATAATTGAACGAAATTTAATTATGAAATATTTGGGATAATTAAATCGACAACGATTAATTATCGAGAGACAAATTATACGAAACACAGATAAATATAATCTGTGAGACGTTTTGAGGGGTGTGTTTCATTTTCCCCATTCTCACCCGACACCACCATCTCCTCTAACACCAAACACCAAAGCCCAGACGCCGTTGCCACTTGATCCGCCGCAGCCAGCCGTTGTCTTCTCGCGCAACCAACACCCGTCGCCGACAACTGTTGCCCGACGACCCCAGCGGGCTGCGAGGAAGCTCGAACAACGGCCCGATAGTGGGTCCGATTACAGCCCAGCAGCAAGCCCGGCAGGCCCAGCAGCAAGCCCGACAGACCCGGGATGGCCCGACGTGATTCGACGCTTCATTCGAACGTCCTCGTCGCTTCGTCCCGTGTTTTGTTTTGAATAACTCATCGGGGAGGTAACCACCACTAAACCTTCCTTGAATGTCTGTGAAATGCGTGTTTGAATGCATGATTGTGATGGGTGGTTGTTGATGTGATACCGCCAGGTTGGCGAGGATATGATTTTGTGTTTGTGTGATGTGAATTGTGCGTAATTGATGATTGTGGCGGATGGAAAATGAGTGTTGGGTTTCAAGGAAGGGATGTGGAGATGCCAATGGGGCATCGATGTGTTTATGTTTGGTTAGATCGGCGGGATGACGAGGTTGTTGGGTTGAGTTTATGTTTATATACGAGCTTGGGAATGAAAATGACGATAAAGGAACTATAGGGACATGCTTATGTTGGGTTGAATTGGTTTTGAAGCGATTGAAATGGCTTGGGTTGTACTTTTATGTTTTGATTGTAACGGTGCGAGGTTGTGATGGCTATGTATGGACTTGTGTGGCGAGTCGTTTGTGTTGTGTGGTCTTGATATGTTGTCATAGGAATTAGAGCGTCGGGTTGGCGAGGTTTTAGGTTTATGTAAAAAAGTGGGTTTGGTATAGGAAATAATAACAAGAAAGGTATATGTTTATATGTGGATACGATAGGACTACTGTGGTGGTTATGGATGAGATTGGATTGTCTCGGGTTGTATCATCAAGGATGATTGTGACTATGCTTGCTAAACGTATTATGTGTGATTATAGTACATGCTTTCTATGCTATTTAACTTTTGAATATGTAATATATATCATATTACATATTAAGCAGGTAATCGAGATTTAATAAACACTACAACAAATATAATAACAAACCAAAGTTAACCGAATAAGTCCGTTGTCGTCGATGAGGTCGTATAGTGGGTCCTTCGGGATCGAGTTCATTGGCTTTAAGAGTGTTCAAAGTAGACATGACTAGATCAAACGTTAAATCTAACTAGTAAGAGGACAAGTGTGGTTCTCTTTATATGCGCAACGACAATAAGTCGCGGGTCAGAGCATCGGTCGATTGGGTGAAAGACTACCCTCTGCAAGGGGACCTTCGGCGTGTAAGTGAGAGTTTAGCAAATCAAAATACACGCAAGAGACGTAGTGATTTTGGGTCGCGAACCCAAATCATACGTAGTATTTATGAAAAATAGAAAATTTTCACAAAAAACAGTGAGTTTTCAAATGATTTTGGAGGATGGTATGCGACTGAAAACTTAGCCCAGATCAGTGTTTATGTCTCAAAATCTCTCTTCATCTTCTGTTCTCATTGAGTTCTGTCATTCATGTTGGGACACGGACTTACGATGGTTAAGAAAGTGAAAAAAATATAAAAGAGAACAATGACGTCTATGCTTTTAATGTGTATGGTTTGATATGGCGTTCATATTTTTCTACGGCTATTAGAAAATGTTTTACAGGTACTCACCGATTGCCATAGTCGGGAGAGTACCCTGCAAATCGAATGTATAGACTTTGGTTGCTGAGCTTTTAGGTCACGGTTATGTGTTTTATTTACAGATCTATCACCAAGCAATGCTGAAACGCTAGAGTGAGATTTTATGCATATAGATATTTACCTCATTGTGCGAAATGTAATAAATGCTCGTTGGAAATCACTTGTAGACGATAAAACATTGTAATGTAATCGGGATTGTATATTATCATTTGGAATTATAATTTGTATTGTTTAGGTAGTTTCCTTAACTTCTATATGTACAAACCCGTTTGATTTGATTGGTCATGTTATGGATTGGATCTATGACGGCATAACGTCACGTGTCGGGCATGTCGGATTTCGGGACGTTACAATAACCGTTACACTTTATGCAATTCCGTTTTACGATATGCTTTAGTAAGTATCCTTGTTACACTGGCATCATTAATCGATCGTCGGAAACAAGTTTTCATGCAATCAAAGAAACCACGTATAAAACAAGCAGTAAATATACAGTAAAATCAGATTCACGCAAGGCACAAACTACAGATAGATAGAATTTAGTAAGGGGTTTCCTGATGGCAAAGTGCCTCGAAAGCATACATAAAAAGAAAGCCAGAAAACAGAGGGATCTCCCTACAATAGAGTTTTCGATAGTTTATATATTTATGAAGATAGATCATCTTTCCTAACTTGAATTGTGCTACGAATGAATGACAACTGATGGAGCCGACGAGGACGTTAGCAAAGAAAGACTTGTAACCTTCATGTTCAGTTTTGTAGTAGAATTTAGTTCTATCTCGTTGCTGCTTAGTCATGGATTTTTCTGTTTAGGCTCGTGCATTTTGCTTTTTAGTTTCATTCGTTATTCTAGATTTATCTTTCATGCCCATGTCAAAAGGAGGTAGCTTAGTGTCTCAGTGCTCTGAAACAACTCCTCCTAACTGAGGTTCGACTCCTTCGGCATTAGGAAACTATAAAATCTTGGTTATTTCCTAACTAAATTTAAAACAAAACAATCAAGTATTTAGTTTGGAATATCAAGACCGTTGTTTTCAAGTTAATATATACAGAAAACATTAGACTTTTAATATGGACGATTTAATCTTCACCGTTTATTCCTAAACTTAATCGTATGGTTAATATTATTAGAACATCTAATCTAATATATATATATATATTTAATTACATAACTTGTTTTCCATATCAACCTATTTTTATGTCGAACCGTCAGCTTGACAAATGACAAACCATCTAATTAAAAAAAAAAAAACTAGCTATAATTTTTAAGAGATAAAAACAAATCTAATCAACTTTTAAACAAAAAATAATATCTAATCTAATATAATTCAATATAATATATATATCTAATTATCCAAAACTTTCCCATGGCAGTTTACTTCACTTTATATAATAAAAATAAATTT
>JAOVYX010020573.1:0-16866 GCA_035668315.1 Drosera spatulata | reverse complement strand
ATAAGATCTAGTCGCTAGGCTTCTAGATAGCTAGGTGGCTGATAAGCATTATGCCAAAGATTTCAAAAAAGAAAAAAAGGAAGAAAAAAAAAGGAAAAAGGAATGGAGCAACATCTATATATGGATTCAAAGCCTATCACCAGTTACTGATGCTTGGAGAAGGGGGACAATAGCTCATGAGAGGATACTGTACTATCTAGTGTTTGCTGCAATGGCTACCAAGTACGTGTCAGATAGATGCTGATGTGTGACTTATAAGATATGTACTCGGTCCCCACATAGTTAGCGATGTTGAGTTGAGCTTAGGGGAGTATTTGAACGAAAAGTTCACGAAACGATTAAATGAAATTAGTCATGAAATCGAAACCATGCCATTATTTTACCATCATGTGTGAACTTGTCAGATGACATTTCTTGGATGCGGTGGAATCGCCATCGGCTTGAGCTGGGCACATGTTCTAGGCGATGCATTCTCCCTTGCACAGTACATGAACGCATGGGCCAGACTCATGTTGAACATCAGGCCCATTCACCCGCCCGACCTCTCAAAATGCCAGCCCAGGATTGACAAGTTCCCGAGCCCAATACCGGCTCACGATGGATCAGGTCCACTGGCAATGAAGAAGGTAGGCCCGGTTGGTGACCATTGGATCAACCTGTCTTCAACCAAGATGGATACCTACTCGATCCACCTCACCTCGACGAAGCTGGCCCAGCTTCAAGACATCGTGTTCAGCCCAAAGGGGAGCGGCCCAATGCGGCTATCGCCCTTTGAAACAATCTGTGCAGTCATGTGGCATGCTATAGGTAAGAGCAGAAGTGATGGAACGGAGCAAACCGTTGTGACCATCATCAAGAAAAATGTGGCAAGAAGGCCGACTAGCACCCGCGATGGTCTCAGCAACAGCCAACTTGTTGGTACGGTCAAGTTGGATTTCTCAGTAGCTAAAGCAGATCCGAAGCATTTGGCGGCATTGATCCATGATGGAGTGGTTGATGAACGTGCACAGATTGTCGACCACCTAGATGGCACGACAGACTTTATCATCTATGGTGGAAACTTGACTCTCGTCGACTGGGAGGATGCGTCTCTTTATGGGTTCGGATTGATGGGGGTACCTCCGAGTCTAGTCAATTGTTTCGTCGATGGCATAGGGGAGGAAGGGGTGGTTCTAGTCCTTCCTGGACTGCCCGTGGAAGGTACTGATGAAGGCTGTGATGGTGATGGCAGAGGGCGGCTTGTGACTATTATATTGCCGGAGGGAGACACGTCAAAGCTGAAGCATGAGTTGAAACAAGAATGGTCGATTGAATGAGGTGAATGTTAAATGGCTACATACAGAACATATTAGTAATGTGATGTAATTATCAGCTTGCCTCTGTACGTGTGTTGGTCCCTACAGTTGTCATCGGAGGACTGGACAAGAAATGGATATATGATATTTGCTACAGTAACATGAGCGATAAACTGATCAGATAAAGATAAAGAATATAACCACGGTCCATTACAAAGTTTGCCCTGTCATGGAGTGAGATTATAGCAAAACTGTGGCATAGCGAGATGAGAATTTCAGACGGAACTCGAAAATCACCCACGATGCATTCAGGAATCAGACATGAAGATGTAGGCTGCACCCTTCAACACGGAGGAAATGAGGTAGTAGGGCATAAAAAAATCTGAAGCAAGATAATAGATCACAGACTGGAGAAGAAAATACCCAGAACAAAACAAAACAGCCCTTGATGGGGAATCCAGATGCTAGCTCAACTATGCATCTAAGCAGCCATGAACTCATATACAAGCGATAGTATAAACAATGCATATGAAATCAGGGTTATAAGTTCTTCAGGATTTGGAGCCTTGGAGGCACAACCGTACAAGTATCAAAAACAGGACATGAAAACCATTCCAATTCCAATGACGTTGTCTATTGCCCGTGTCTAAACCACAGGAAATTCGTTCCCTATTAAACCTATCTCAAAGAATCTAAATACTCCACGGTCAACATTTGCCATCGTCGTCCTGCTCCTGGAGAGCAATGGCAGGAAAAAAATAAATAAAAGAGAGGGCAAGCAGAAAACGAAGTTCACAGCTTCCCTGGAATCCTGAACTACTCAACTTTGATAGTATCAAGTATCAACTCTAAATAAACTTCAGCTCAGGATTCCTGAATGCAAACCGGGAGGATAACACCATGTGGGTAAAAGGCCAAACTCAGTCAGCTAAACTCAGAACAGAAATAGTACAACTAAACTTCTAGGAGCAAGCTCTGTTTCAGACAGCTTGGTCAAATCAACATACAAATCCATCACAACGCATCAAAATCCATCAAGCTAAATGGCCAAGAAAGGCGTCAATACCCCTGAGCTATTCAAAGTAACTTTGGTTTGGGTAAAACGCTTATCATTCAGGTCATGTGTCACGTACCATAACAACTCGCTTGGCAATACCAGGACGTGGTTACGAGACAAAGGGCCAAGCAAAAATGTTCAACGTAAGTTACCTGAAAAGAAGAACAGCTACGCTGTTCAACACACTCCCATTCAATGACCTCTTCAACGGGATCCTCCATCTCTGTTGCACAAAATTCGAAGGTAGTGTCGATGGAAGGGAAAGAACCAGCAGAGAAATACAAAAAGTTCAAAACAACGACATACAGTCACAAGACACAAAGACGAATGCCCACAGATCAAGGGTGGACTTCAGCATAACTGTAAAATAGGGCAAAAAGATTCAATGCAGAATATAAAACATTAATTTATCTTCAAGATACCTAAAAATATTCAGCAGCATCGAGCCCTTGAAGTCAAGTCATCCAAGGGTCCATGAGAACGTCCCCAATGGATCATCGTAAAATGCATATTTACACACATTTCCCTCAAGCACCGCACCAACTACAAACTGCTTTCCAGACCGATGAGAAGATGCAACAGAAGAGGCCTTCAAACAAACCCAGCACCTGTTTGTAGGGCCCAAAATATCCAGAAAAAGAAAGGCGAAAAAAAAAAAAGAAAAGAGAAAAGAAGGAAAAAAGAAAGAAAAGAAGAAGAGTAAAGCCTAGAATTAGAAAGATCAAATTTGTCGCAGCACACCTTGAAGTGCACGGACAATAAGAGAAAGGCAATAACACAAGCAAAATGACTCCGTACCCCATATTCACACAATACTCTGCTTGCTCCAATAAAAGATCCAAATCATAATCATGTTTGTGATCCCCAGAAATGAAGTTGCCTCATCCCTCACAAGGGCGAAACAATTTCAACAGAAAAATCTAACAAACGTGCTCATCACTCAATAACATCCAGAATCCAGATCCTCATTCTGTGCTGCCCATGCTAAGAAGACGATGAATTCCTCTGCGATCATGTTTGTTTCAAATCTCACATCATAGAGCCTCAAATAGAGGCAGAAAAGAAGGAAAGAAAAGGAAGGGAAAAGAAAAAAGAAAAAAGGGGCAGGACAGAAACTAAAACAGAGAAAAAAGAAAGACAATTAGTACATGGTTATAGAAGATGGTACACATACATCTGATAGTCAAGGAACTGTTTTACAACCATGTGATGTTTGATATGAAAGACAATAGGAGAAACATGAGAATTATTTCAGTTTGAAGACAACGGTGAAAATCATTATCATTACCTGCAAGAGATAGAAAAATTCAATTAAAACAACAACTTTTACTGAGAACAGCGAATCACCAGAACCTCACAGCATCAAATGTCACATAAACTATTTCCAAGCGTAAAGTCGATCATCCCCATCACTACGACACCATGCAATCTGCAGTGCTGCTGGAAAAGATTTTTGAACTTCAGCGCTACGCTTTTAAAGCAATGGTTGGTGAAATCTTCTTTGAAATTGATAGAATCACACTGGTCTACTATACGAACAAATTGCCATGCTTGGAGTAACTCTTCACAAAATGATATTAGACTTCGGTCTTCATCTTCCAACCTATAGGCAAGAAAAATTAGTCTAACAAGTTGCTTCCGATACACGAAAATGAATCAGATGGACAAGCACCTTGAGTCAAGTTGAGCACTGTGGAATCGCTTATCAAATATTGAGGTTCTCCCCAGTTCTCCTGTATATTAAAGAAATTTGATAATAGCAATCAGTATAACGGAAAGTATGAAATCAGAAATCAGGAAAATAATGCAACCACTGAATTTATCTTTATCAAGTTGCTCGGCAAACCAGAATTGCATTTCAAAACACAGTATACATCCCTGCTTTCAAAGGCTGATTTGGCCCTTCTAATATCGGATACATCTCACCTTTTCAACCGACTCTGTTGATGACGGGGTGTCATAAAGATTGGTACAATTAGCAGCAAGCTTGTCCATACTTGCCATAATGTCATCAGGACTTGCTGAGCCATCATCAGAATCATCAAGACTGTCTTTCCTTTTTCCAAGTTCAGCAGAATAACCATCATTACTAGCTAAGTCTCCATCTTCAACAATTGTGAGGCTCTTGTCGGACAAGAGTATCGAGGGAGTCCTCTCATCAGTTTCGGCACGACTTTTGCCATGACCAGATGAACTTCCTCTCCTGCTACTGGGTCCCCTGTCTCTGGCCCGATGTGTACCTTTGGGAGATGCTGATCCTGAGGACCTTCTATGCTTATCTTCCTGTTTCTTACCTTTATTCGGGGAAGACACAAATTTTCTATCAGTTTCATCAGCAGGAGACACAGACCTTTCAAGCCATCTATCAGGAAGCTCACCACCGCCATGTTCCATATCACCATTTCCTTCATCAGAATCACTATCACCTGCTGAAGACCTTGACCTGGAGTGTGTACTACTTTTAGATTTATCCTTCTCAAGGGTTGATACAATTCTATGATTTTCACCATCTAAAGACCTAGACCGTCTTCTTTCTCGTAGCTTGAAAGGATCATCTTCACCCTCACCATCCCCTGATCTAGAAGAGTGCCTTCTGTGTCTTGATTTGATCTCATCAGAGTTTTGTGGTGATAACCTGCCTCGCCTCTTACTCTTTCTCTCAACAGACCTGGACCTCCTCCTATCACTATGTTTTGTCTTCTCAACTCTATATGAATCTTGTTTGCCACTGCACTTATGCTTATTATCCATAGATGGTGACCGAGATGCCCTCCGCTTAGGCCTACTGCCATTGTCATTGACAGGAGATGTCCCATCTCTCCTGTAAGGATCTGACGACCTTGAACGACGACTTGATTTGGCACGGTGGTGATTCTTTGGAGACTCAGATCTATCACGGTATGACTTCCTCTCTCGAGGACTACTGCTTCTACTCCTTTTCCTTCTAGAGATTTCCAAATGATTTTTTAACTTGTTAGAACTCAGAAGATTTGAATTTCACTCAATAAGAATTCTAGATAGGAATGAAACGGAACATAATCACTCGAAACGTTGAGTGTGGAGAACAAAATATATCTAGTCTAACCTCGACTATATATTCATAAGATAAAAGGTTGTTTTTTTAAGTCCTTCAGAAATATCAAACCCCTAATCTCATAATTAAGAGAAAATGTTACCACTTCGCTAATCATTATTAACACTAAATAAGCACTATACTTATCAAAAAAATATCCTAAAACAAGATATAAATACAATAAAACTTAATCAATTCAACATAATATCGTACTATCTTATATCTTCCACCACGTCCGTTATCTTCAAATGGCATGCTTATAGGTTTAGCACTTCTACACCTGTTTGTGTACAATATGTAATTTAGCACTCTGCCACTTGTACAGCACAATTGGCTGAAAATCAGGTATGGAAAAGCTTGTTTTACTTTATAGGTAAAATGCCAACACTTACGAGCACAAACCAAAACATACAATAGTTCACTATTACTTCGGAGTACTGAGAATTCACAATTATGTATCTGCTTGCGAGAGTTTCTCTTCTAAGAAGGAAAGGTGTAGTTTTTGCAGAAACAAAAGAGGAAAAAGCTTTATTCGGGGAATCCCACAACAACCAGAACAAGCTTCATGGGGCAAATGATACCGCCCCCTTCCTGAAGAATCAAGTGGACCGCTATCAACTGTTTGATAGGTTTGATATTATTGTTCAAAATTATGAAAATCAAATTCAATAACCAAAACACAAAATCAGTTGTCAAAACCAAAATCACTTTATAAAATATGATGATTTTTATTAAAGGGGATCTTGAATATTATATTCGGATGAAACAAAAAACAAAAAACAAAAAATATTTTTTCTGGTACCCTGTTTTATGCTTCCGTGTATTCGTTTTATTCATTTCGGAAACATAAATCAATACCAAACACTACGAGGTTATTTGGTACTAATACTTAAAATTGTGAAAAACAAAATCACCAATAGACACAAAAAACCAATAACGAAAATCGAACACACTTTACAAAATAAAATGATTTTTTATAAACGAAATCTTGAATACTGTACTAGAATGAAACAAGAAATAAAAACAGAATCATTTTTTCTGATTTTTGTTTTCTTTTTGCATTTCATGCACTTCAAAAACAGGAATAAAAAACATGCAGTTCTGTTTCATCAGTCAGTAAAACAGAAATAGAAAACCAAAAACACAAATGATATCAAACAAACCCCGATTTCATCGGCCACTGAAACTAAAACAAAAAATCAAAAATAAAAGTGATACCAACCAGGTCTTAAAAAACCATAGATGTGAATTAACACTAAAATTGGACTGGACATATTCAATGTACATTAGATTGCTGTAAACAAGGAACAGTAATGGCTAGCAGCACACACAAACCATGCCGTGATTTTCTCTGTCACAGCCACATCTGCAAGTCCTTGAGCCTTATTTTTTTACTTATTTCAGCTGCTCTGGCAGATGCCAATTCTGTAGCAGATTTCAACGAAGCAGCTTTGTTAGCTGCCTGCTGTGCTGTCAATGTTTGTTGCATAAGCAAGGCCTGGTGGAATTGCATCTGCTGTGCAGCAACTGCTTGCTGCATTAAGACAGGCAAAGCAGAGGAAGAAGCCAAAGAGGAATTTGAAATAGAAGAACTCTGGGGAAGTGTCTTCGTCATTTCCACATTCACTGGGCGGCCTGACACTATCATGTTATTTGCAGCAAGAGCAGCAGTTGCTTCTTCAGGTTTCGAGTACTGTATATATGCAAAGTGTCTTGAATCAGCGATTGTGCACTCCACAACTGTTCCACAAAAGCTAAAGATTTGTTTTAATTGGTCAGCTGTGAGGATTGGGCTTATATTGCTAACTTGAACTGTTCTTTTTAATAATTCAGCCTTGTCCTCTTTATCTGATTCACCTGGATAAGAAAACAACAAAGAAACATGTTAAATTCAAATATGATCTAATCTAAGGAAGCTTCAATCATTCTTAAAAGAAAAAAAAAAAAGAAAAAAAAAAGACAGCTTCAATGCAATAGCTAAGCCAACAATCGGTTCTCAAGATTGGAGTACAGTTACACTGAATTCTCGTATGGTAGTCTATTTACTTCCAACTAATGCCATTGCCAGACTGGTTAATATTTTCCTGTTAATTATAGCAATCATGGTCCAGCCATGGTGTGCTGGTGGGCAAGAGGCTTCACGTCCTTGGACACTTGAAGACCAAAAAGGAGGAGCCATGGCCACACATTGGAAGCCACAGTAGTCCCAATTGTTCAGTTTAGTATTGTGAAAATCATGGCAAAGCCATCTTCTCGATGATGCCATGAACCTCTACGAACCATGCTTTCTCAGGCCGACATGCCAACTACGCCTATTAGACCATCATACTGATTCCTAACTCCTGCCAAATCTATGTTGGGACCCTAAAAAAAGAAAAGAAGAACACAAACAAACAAACGAACAAACAAAAAAAAGAAAAAAAGAAAAGAAAAGATACTATTTAGAACATTGTTATCGCAACACTGCAAACCTTACATGCACTTACGGAGAGATATGCATCAGTAGCCAAGAAAGAGTCAAAGAGGTAGGGTTAATACCCGAAGAATCTTTTGATGATTGTTGCAGAGATTGAGCCTGCATCTTAGATGCATGGGCCTGAAGAGCTTGGGCAACCATAATAGCTTGAGCAGCGGCCATTGCAGCAGCTGACGATGCCATGAGGGCCTGACTAAGAGTCCCCATGGTTGCGCTTTAAGCTATAGAATTTATCAGTAAATTATGAGGTGGATGGTTGAACTTGCAATCTGACTTAAAACATCAGAAATCAAGATACTCCCGACAGACTTCACCACAAGATGCCCCAACTCCAGGCAAAATAACCCTCCAGATGGTCCCGGCATAAGTCCAGGGATCATTCCAACCAATCCAGGGACTGCTCCAGACACAGACAGCTGAATAATTTGGCATGTTGGGCATGCTCTGATTCACAAGGTTAGGAAAAGTTGGCACTGGTGGCAATCCAAGAAGACCTCCAGCAGAAGAAGGGTTACCTGCAAAATGAGACAAAAGTTCCACAACTGTCACAAAATAAATTGTCGGAAAAGGCAAGCCAATTCATATACAAGGATATGTGCATCATTGGTCTTGAATGCTGTGAGCATATGCAGACTTATAAAATCAACCCTCAGGTACTGAGACACACCTCCGAACAGCCACAGCTAAAAGCTGGGAAGGAAAAAAAAAAAGGAGATCTAAATCGGCATTTCAAACCTGATTTTCATAATAGCAGGACACATTTCAAACAAATTCCCCTGATATAAATAGACATGTTACTTCCAATGTAATTCAATTTACTTTTAAAAAGTCGTTTGATCCATTCCAATTCTGAAAACCAAGGAAACAGTGGGTGTTACAAGAAAGCCTAGTTCAATGCATTTGTGCAGGTAAATGATATCAGAGAGATGGAATTTTTAAACAAAACGGGATTTGGAGTTGTAAGATAGAACATAGATGAATAGCATGAACTCAAGTTCATGAAATCTGTAAATTCAGTCCCAGCCTTACATTGGTTAGCATTTCAGAAAGGGACCAGCAACAGCTATGCTTTAAAATGCAACAAAGAAGAAATTTTTATGACAAACAATCACATAACCAGAACACAAACGGCAATTTGCGTTTCCTATGAACAAATATGGTACCAAAGGACCGAACTCACTGAGACAAAAGCTAAGCCAATTAACCAAGAACTAATCTTAGCATCCATGAAATAATACTCTTGATTCTAGTTGCCTTTCTTCCCTAACCTTTCCACATCCAAATCATGGTTCAGGCACACAAGTCTAAGAACTATACTCACCAGAAAACGAAAAAAAACCACAACTTTCACCCTTAAACATAACAGAAAAACATAAAAGAGTATAGCATCCCATCAAGATCAGCATTAAGCAACACTATCAATACCTGCACCGAGAACGGACTCCCCATAATAGCTTTCCCATTACACTCCACATTAACCATATAATCCCCTTTCTTCGGCACAACATAGCTAACCAAATACGTCCCGTCCCCTTGATCAATCAAAACCCCGTCAATCTCAGCCCCCAGCCCGCCCCACCTTCCTCCCATCCGAATCCTTCGTCGTCACAATAAACGTACACCTCGCCCCCGCCTCTCCCCCTCCGATCCCCGCACCCGCCGCAGTACACTTCAACGGTTCCACCGGCCCGATCGGCTTATTCGCCAGCCTCTCCTCCTCTCCTTCATCATCATCACTATCCAAATAAGAACCAACGCCGCGTCCGCCACTATTTGGATCCTTGCTTGATGTTGAGGACTCGAGGGCTTTGAAGGTGGCTTCGAAGGCGGCTTTGGCGGCGGCGTCCTTCTCCGCCTGGCTCTTGAGTTTCGCTTCCTCTGCTGTTGTCATCCACACTGGCTTTGACGCTAAGGCGAGCTTGTCGGCCATGGGTGGCGGGGGATTTGATTGGAAACACTAATTGGAGAATCGGATTGAATGATTGGAGACGAATTTGGGGATTCGGTGAAGGGGTGGAGAGGAGATTGTGGATTTGGGGATTGGGGTATTGAGCGGCGATTTGGGTGGAGAAAGAGAAAGCTAGGGCTCGTGCGGTAGATAGGGTTGGATCGCGGAGCAAAAGATCCTTGCACGAATTTTGGCCCGTTAGAATTTTCCTTAAAATTTTTTTATACTCATTCCGTCTAATTTTTTCATCGGTTGTTAAGTGGTCTTCATCGTATATTATTAAATTTAAAATCAAAATCAATAATAAATAGATAATTTTATTTTAAAATTAATAATTAAAATCAAAATAATTTTATTTTATAAAATGATTTTTATGAAGTGAATTTTGAATAATGTATTTGGATAAAATAATAAACAAAAAAATGAATTTTCTTTTCTATTTTTAACTTCTGTTTCATCCATTTAGGAAAAAATAAAAAACAAACAGTTTTATTTCATCAAAATAAAAACAAAAAATAAAAAATCACAACAATACCAAACAAACCCTAAAGAAAACATTGACTTTCTTGTGTTAGAGTGTGATGGTTAAAAAGAATAAAGAAGAATTATGAATGAATAAAAATAGAAAAACTAATGTTACTTTCATTCCAATTTAATTACAACGGTATGATTCGGCACATAATTTTATGATGTGAATATTTTTTTAATGATAGTGTGGTGTAAATGAGATTTAGAAAAAAGAATAAGAAAAAAGTAGAAAAGAGATGATGAAGTAATTTGATTACTCCGTATACTAATATAAATTGATCATTAAATTAAAATAAAAATAAAAATATTTTAATTAAATTAAAATAAAAGGAGTAATTCACGTTTTGTTTTGTTGTATTTTGTCCATTCACAATATAGACTAGGACACACGCCATTTGACCAGAGTTTCCATCTCCTCTGGTGCACTGCGTGATGGGATATTACAATCACTGACAAAAATTGTCCTCAAACAGTGCATCGAAAAATCGATATTGGCGGCATTGGTGGTTGTAAAATCTTCATCGGGAAATTGAAAAGTTTTTTTTTTTTTTTTTTGATAATTGGAAAGTATTGCCAGCGACATAATATAAGTTTGATTTTACAAACTATCTCGTTGGAGATTGCGGGATATTATGTTTACAAAAATCTTCATCGTTTTGGAAACAATCCCTTGAAGCTTTCTGTTGTTATTCACGTATGCTGTTGATGTTGCTCATACATTAGTATGACAAAAAGAATCGGAGAGTTCACAACAAAGTAGCTGCTTTGAGGTTACAACACGCGGTTACAATCAACCATTTTGTTATAAAAAGTAATCAAAAAATAAAACTATAAGAATAAATACATGTCCGAATTATTTATCAAAACTGTGGCTTTGGTATCATCATCGCCAGCCGGAGCTTTCCCGACTGGCATAACTTCACAGGATTCTTGTACATGGTTATCTTGGCGGCTTTCCCACTGGAAAGCGTGACATGGGCGATGCTATATGCATCGCCTTTATCCTGTGCGAATTTCCACTCTCTTGTGGAAATAATAAACCAAGCCTTGCTTTCGTATCTCGTGGCTTTAACCTCGATGTATTCCTCGCTTCTCCCTTCTTCTTTTACTACAATGTCGTAGGGTAAGCCTGTCTCATCGTCCTCATTCATCCACCTAATAACTGCTTTGTCGCCATATTTTCCACTCAGGTATCTGGAAGCTACGGATTCTCCCAGCTTCCCCACCAGAATTGCCTGTTGGGCGCCGACTATCTGATCAGGCTCACTAGGTTTTGAAGGACCTGCTTCAGGGAATTGAGGTTCGACAACTACAATGTTGACTGGATTGATCGATGCAGCAGCAGAAGCGGGCAAGTTAGTAGTTTCATCTAGACCGACAACTGGAGGAGCCGAAGCAACTGCATTAATATCTTCTTCTTCAATGATCATATCATCCTGAATCCCCATCAACACAGGATCAGTGCTTTCTCTTTGCGAAGCATTACCAGAACAACTCACATTATTGTTAACCAGATTGTAGCCCGTATTTCCTGTGGTTTTAACCCTCAACCAATTTGCATGAGCATTGCGGAAATCAGGTGCAGTTTTCCAATCAACAGGAGGCCAACTTGAGTAATTAACCACGTTTTTCTTGTAGTTTGAAAAAGGTATGTGTTGCTCACTTGTGCTTACTTCAACAGGAGCACTTAGTGAATATGCCTCCACATTCTCCGTTGAGGTGGAAACAAGAGACCAAACAGATTCTTCATCAGGAAGTTTCACCATTTTCTGGCCATTTACTATAAAAGACTCCAAATACTCCCCAGTGCAACCTGATTCTGCCATGCTTTTGATCATAAAAAGAAAATTTGCCAGAGGCAACTGTGGAGCACCACCGAAGAATAACCGAGACAGTTCCATGAAGACAGAATGGGGATCCGACCCTAGGGTGGCGTACAGTGTGTATTCCTGTAAAGAAAGGAAAATTATGTGAATGGAAGTTACAGTAGTGCTGAATCAACAAAAAACGGGATTAAAATTTCCAGCAAACAGATTAAAAGGAAAACACAGTAAGTTCTTCTGCAATATCACACTCCCAGGCATCCAATTATAGTCATCTACTGATTGTATATGTGAAGTTGAAAAGATGTGGAAACCTGCTAAAGGGAACAGTTCCAATAGAAAGATGGGGATCGCAAAGAAAAAACCCGATATCCCGACAAGGCAAACGTTACCTGAAGGAGGCAGCTACAATCATGTCGCATCTTGGAAGAAGTGCCAGACTTCTTTATCACGTTCCGGTAAAATAATTGTTCCACCACCACCACTCTTAAATTCAATCCACATCCTGACAGCTTCAGTTGTTGATACTGATCAGAGTGAAAATTATAGATGTAACGCTGGGCAAATGGAAGAGCCCAGTTAACCAAAGAGGCCAACAAGTAACTATTCGCAGGCCCATAATACACAGCTTCACGAGATACAACCTGCAGGACAGATTCAACATGGCCAAGCACCATAAAACAAGTACATTTTCTGTTACATATTTGAAAAGACAAAAACCGATCAAGAAAAAATCGAGACCAAACAGCAACCGAAAAAGATATAAATCAGGAAGAACTTTCAGGCCACTATCGTTAGCTCCTCAATAAAGAACTCCAACGCTACTGATGAGGCACAACATAACTTTGGAATCATGAGTCCCATATTGTAAACAAGTGACTGCTTGTATGAAATTGGTTCAGACAATGAACATCAGAAAATTAAATGATATGACGCAGAATTGAACTTTTGGAATCTGTGACCAAGTATAATTCACTCACCAAAACTTGGCAAAGGGTCAAGATGAGGAATCAAGATGGCCCAATTATAATGTGAGGAACCACGCACATTCTCATCAGTGAAGAAGAGATTTTAATGCAGAGTGTGATCCCAGCAATGAAAGATTATATGTGGCAGCCAGCAGGCCCAGCACCGTGCATATATCAAATAAGATTTTCTATATCTATTTTTCACAGTTATTACCTTTAAGTCACAGCAAAGGCCAACAAGTGATAGATGATTGTATAACTAAGATAAATGCTGACTTATATCTAGAATCGTATGAAGAGTCAAATATGTACATTCATACATCTAAGGCATAAATATGAATCAGTTCTTTCATTCGTTCACTCATTCACTATTTTTTTATATACTTTTTAGTAACCCAAAACCGATTTAACTAATTAACCGTTTACCCAACCGAAACTGATTAACCATTAAATATGGTTTATGAAATATAACCCATTGATTAATCGGTTCGGTAGGCTCAACACAAAACCTATAAACTAACAGTTTTGAATCGTTTAACGGATTAGAACAGTCAAACAGATAAACCCATTATATTAGCACCGATAAAACATTTAACCGAACCAATAAACTGTTTAACCGATTGGAATCGTTAAAGAACAGATTAGGAACCATTAAACCAAAATCTATAGAGAGTTCAACCGAAACCAATTAATTAATGGTTTTGGTTTTAGATTTAAAAAACCCGATTAATAATCAATTCGATATTGGTTTTACTGGATTAAAATCGAAATGATTAAAAACCAAACCGATCGACCGAAACTGAACTGATTAACACCCTATATATCCAACAAAAAGGACACCACACAATTGGATCAGCATCAGTTTTCCTTGTCAACAAAACACACACTGAGAAAGAGAGATCCAACCTCTGAAAGTGAAGGAATCCCCAATTTCTGCAAAAGAAGGAAAACTTTTGTCCTGACCACTTCCTTTTCTTCAGCACAAAGCTCACCAAAATATAAGAAGTTGATATTTTCGCAGTGGAAGAATTCTTGTTGCAACATGTCATTATCACACCAACAAAGCAGGCCAAACGATGGGTGCAAGGACACCCACTGATCGAATGTTGTCGGCAGAACCGTAAAATCTGGTTGTGAAAGACGTTCTTTCAAGTAAGCAATATCATCCGAACTTACTGTGCCGCAACTAAAGGCATCAGACCACCTCACTAGAACTTGAAATACCTGACAAAGAAAAGAAATTAAGTACTATAACGCTATTGACCAATGCCATCCACGAACTCTCCCAAAAAAAGAAAAAAGAAGAAGTAAGGTGCAATAAAAAGGTTCTATCCAGTAGCTTACAATCTTTGCTGCTTGCAGAGGTAAGGAGTCACTCGACAATTGGTGCAAAATCGAGATATACTTTAGTAGAGGTGGCGACTCATTCACGCCACACTCGTTCACAAAGAAAGCAAAAAGGCCAGGATAAATATTGCTTAAAGTCTGTCTCACAGCACTATCAGGACCCACAGTTGAGTAGTTCTGCTGCAGCATATAGTCCATAGCACCAGTGCTATCATGCCAGTAAACTTCCCCGGGAGAGAGAATAACACCAGCAACATCATCTTCACGGCTATTCCACAAGACAGAAGGAATAAACACGAACGGCCCTGAATTTAAAGCCTCCACAACTTTCTGTCTTGAAGTAGAAAGTGCACTCCAAATGAATGCATAAAACTTTGACATCTGTGAAATACTGAGGCAAATAAGAAACACATTAGATGCAGGGTCACACAGGCATAGAGCATAAACAGCACAGGAGAAGTGATAAAAGAGCAAAGTAGGGATTGCTGTTTCGTGGCGGCATTAACCAAAGCGTAAATCCCAAGAGGTAAAAGTTAGGAACAAGACAGACAGCAGTTTTTACAGAACTACACTTCCACAAGTAGAATATAGGATTAGTCATGACAAAACCTCAGAACGAACTTTTTCTTCCAACATTGAGTGGCTTTTATCCACTCTCTTTCTTTCTGTGTTTTCATTTTAGGAGGGGGATGAGGCAAAAGTGATCATATAGTCCTATGACAGACTACAGATATGTAAAAGTTTGAGTAAACTTGATGTGACAAAGGCTTGATCACACACGAGGTTTCTGCATGGATTTGAGACTCAACACAAACAATTTTCTTCATTGACATAGACACACCTTTATGGGAAAAAAAACTGAATGCAGCTACCTGGTCCTGAAGGGACTCACGGATCCTCTCCACAATTGAAGAAGAGCTGAGATGTCATCAACAGAAACTTGAGTCTTTAATCCAAGATCAATCAGTAGTTTCTCACTTTTAACCTGCTTCAAACATAAAGCATGACAACACAGTAGATCGAAAATGACAGACTTACAATCACTTGCAACAGCAAATGCAACTCTCTCTTATTAACCAAGAGAGAATTATGAATCCAAACAGGGGGAAAAAAAAGAGTGTACACATGCATATGACCTGTTATGTTGATGGAGAGAAAAACCTTTTGATATGGGTCAGAAGGGTGAACCAGACATGAACAGTTCTAATAGGTTCTCAATTGACCCACAAGAAAAGTGAATTCTTGAAAGTTGAAACAAAACCCTCAAAGATTGATCAAGTTCTACAAGTTTGTACACTCGCATTCTCCAAAGGATAAAAGAAAAAGTACCAACGACTCGAGCTACATCTAAAACCGAGTACTTTTAAGTTTATAGTTTACACCATACATTTCTTGTATTACCGAAACTCACAAAGAAAAAAGAAAATGACTTGGACAAGAAAATGGGAAAACATTTTTCACCACAAGATTTAAAATTAAAAAAATCAAATTGAATTTCAAAATATCAATTAAAAGAATGTGTGGTGGAGAAATGCCAGCAACACCTAATTTGGTTATTGCTGCAGCACCTCCCATTTCCCCAAAATAAATACATTCTATATGAAAAAAGTGAATTTGTGGTTAGACCATTGATTTTGAAAATCAAGACTTGAGATTAAAATTGATTTCTCTCTCTTCAATTAATGCAAAAAATGAGTTTTTAATCTTAACCTTTAATTTTCACATTCAAGGTTCTAACCATAACTAAGCTTATTTGTGGATAACCACAAATCCATCAAGCCCATTCTATATATTAGTCTATATGTGTGCACAGGCACAGTGCCTAGTATACAGAACACTCAAAGGAAAAGCTTATTCTTTAAATGTAATGAGGCAAGAGGAAGCTGAGCCACGGCTGGAAAGAAAGAAAGAGAAGAGCAAAAAGAGGCAGAAGTGATTCATAGAGTAAGAAGTCGAGAAAAGAAAAACCAATTCAAACTAGACATTATGACAGAATGGGCAAAACTTGCATACTAACCTTTGGAATAACATAAGGAGCAGAAGCACCAACAACTGAACGCACAGCCTCACAATCATAAAATAATTCATTTGGATAGCGAAGCTGATTATCCATAGTAGAAGCTACCCACTGGACACCACATATCTCATTCATGAAGGACGACTTGAAGGCCAAGTCTGTGCGACTGGATTCGCCACTAAAATAACCAACAGTTTTGTCATGAAAGTGGACATCCCAAAGAGCATCGAGAATCTCCATAAGATATTTGCTTCTATCCTGGTTCCCATTGTTGGAGATCATGGATAATATCCAGGTTAACTCCTTGGATTCCCAATCAGTAGCTATTAAACCA
>JAOVYX010020572.1:0-16866 GCA_035668315.1 Drosera spatulata | reverse complement strand
TTCACCCAGGAGGCAATAAGATGTATCAAGATCTACGACAACGCTTCTGGTGGGGGAACATGAAAAGGGAAGTTGCGAAGTTTATGGCAAAATGTATTACTTGTCAGCAAGTTAAGATTGAGCATCAACGACCTGGAGGTTTACTACAGCCTCTGAAGATTCCCATCGGGAAATGGGATTCAATCTCGATGGATTTCATAGTCGATCTTCCAGTAACGACAAAAGGGATGAACTCTATCTAGGTGATTGTGGACCGATTGACTAAGACAGCATATTTTTTGCCAACCAAAAACACTTGGAGTGTTGACCATCTAACGGAAGAATATGTAAGGGAAATAGTCAGACTACATGGAGCTCCAAAATCCATTGTTTCTGACAGAGATACGAGATTTCAGACGTACTTTTGGAAAGGCTTACAGAGAGCCTTTGGGACGAAATTGAATTTGAGTACTGTATTTCACCCAGGTTCAGATGGACAAACAAAAAGAACAATCCAGACATTAGAAGACATGTTGCGATCATGTACCTTGGACTTCCAAAGATCATGGGACCGACATTTGCCTTTGGTAGAATTCACTTACAACAACAGTTTTCATTCTAGTATTGGAATGGCTCTGTAAGAAGCCCTTTATGGAAGGAGGTGTAGTACACCGCTTTACTGGGATGACATCGAGGATACGATAGCCATAGGCCAGAGTCATTACGAGAGATGACGGAGGCCATCAAACAGATCAGAAATAGATTGAAGACGGCTCAAGATCGTCAAAAGTCGTACGCAGATGTGCGACGAAGGCCGCTCCAGTTTGATGTGGGGGACCATGTATTTCTGAAGGTTTCTCCCACGTAGAGCGTTATGCGATTTGGGAAGAAGGGGCAGCTAAGCCCACGCAACGTAGGACCTTATGAGGTTCTGAAAAGGATCGAGGAAGTTGCATATAGGCTTACACTACCAACTGATCTTTCAGGCGTGCATAACGTATTTCATGTATCACAACTGAGGAAATACATGGCAGACCCAAACCATGTCATTCAACACGAATCGATCATTCTTGAAGAGAATCTGACATACGAGGAGCAACCTCAGTAGATCTTAGATTGTCGAGAGAAGATTCTCAAAAACCGTACCATCTCACTGGTGAAAGTAACCTCGGAGGCAACTTGGTAGGAGGAGGAAACAATGCGGAAGCAATACCCGCATCTATTTCCTAGTAAGCCATCACTTGCCCTTACTTAAATCAGTTTCGGGGACGAAACTTCCTAAAAGTTGGGGGTGATGTAATACCCGAGAATTTTGAAAATTTAAAAACGAATATATAACGTTACGATTTTAAAATAAATCGTTCTAAAAAGTTATGTATTTAAAACTAAGAAATATCTGATTAATTAAATCAAATATGACGATGGAATATTTTGGGATGATAAGTTGAACGCGCAAATAAACCTTACGAACGAATAACGTTATAATGTTATAACGTTATAAACTTTGCTCGTAGGAACTATTAATGGATTATGACTCGGAAGGTCATATTTTCTTACACTGAGTAAATCTATCGATGCAAATAGATTTCTCATGGATTTATATTACGAAATTTGGGTGACTAATGGAGTGAACGAGACGTATCGTGGGACGGAACGGGGTATTTCCCACTCACACATACTCACCCACCTCTCCCACTTCCTCTCCACTTCACTTACCTTCTCTACTCCGCCTCTCTTTCTCTCATCACTCACCCCACTTCAAACACCATCACTCTCCCCTGCCTGCCACCAGCCAGCCGTCGCAGCTGCCACCATCTTCGGCCACCTCTCCTGCAGCCGTCATCATCAGCATCATCATCTTCGTCATCACATCACCACACCGTTACCACCATCATTTTCATCATCATCACGACGCCAAATCCAAGACTACGGGCAGCAGCAGCGTGGAGGGGAGGATCAGCATCGGCTTATCATTTGAGTCATCATCACGAGTGAGAACTAGCTAGGGAGTGATGGACATCCCCATCCACTTTGCATGCATGCAGCGGCTTCTACGCTGTTGCGACGGGACCACGGGTTGCTCTCTACAGGGAGGCCCAAATTATCTCAATGCAGGTAAACGATACCTTATTGAATACGCACAAGAGGTGCAAGGCGACGCACAGAGTAGGCAGGTGCGAAAAAGGGAACCCATTGGGTAGCCCGACTGATGATTGACATTTAATCTTATCTCTGTACTCCGAGTCGGTCATACCTTTGGAGTCGTCGTTTCTGAGACGAGTCACGAACCCTAATTAATAGCAAAAGAAATGAATGACTCTTAAAAGCGATACAAAGCCATATAAAAAAAATGAGAAACGACGTTGTGCGATATGACGTCCATATTTTCTTATATATATAAAAGTATTTTAGAGACTTTCTGCGGTCGCCATAGCCGTTAGCGGAAGTTCCCTGTAATTGGGATTCATACACTTGAGGTTGCTGAGTTTCATGAGCTCACGGTTATGTTTTTCATTTGCAGGTATGTCCCCAGCGCCTGAAGGCTCTTAGAGAGAGGGCTTGCATGTATATAAATGAATCCATATACTTTGGACATTATGATAGATCAGATGCCCGTATCGTTTAAATGTAATAAACGATCTGCATAGCTTCCACTTAAATGTTATAACTAAACAGGTATTTGGGACTGCAAGCTATGAATCTGGTTACTGTTTATAGTTCCTTGACTTCTGTACCCCTAAAACCCATTCGGTTTGTTTAGCCTTGTCACGGACCGGGTTCGTGACGGCATAACGCTCACGTGTCTTCCGGCGCGGCAAGTCGGGGGCGTTACAGAAGTGGAAATACATTTTTGTTTCTCACTCTTCCAAGCAACTGTCCCACCTGCCATCAAGAAGACAAAATCAGAAGTGGACTTCCTATCATCCTCACAACCAGCAAAATCAAAATCTGAATAACCCACTAACTGCAAGTCATTAACCTTTCGTCCTCTTCAGATACGTCAGAACCTTCTTAGTAGCAACCCAATAGGCATGTTCAGGATTGGATTGGTATCTACCAAGAAGTCCAACAATAAAAGCAATGTCCGATCGTGTACAAACCTGTGCATACATAATGCTCCCCGTGACGCTAGCATAAGGAAATCGCTTCATATCTTCCTTCGCAACTGCTTTTTTAGGACACTACGATAAGTTCAATCTGTCGCCAACACAAACTGGAACACCACCAGGTTTGCAAGCTAACATATTGAAACGCTTAAGAACACGTTCAATATAAGTACCTTGAGAAAGACTATAAAGATAACGTGAATGATCTCTTGCGATCTCTATTCCAAAAACAAAACCCGCTTCTCCAAGATCCTTCAAATTGAAATTCGTTGACAGCAACTTCTTAGTCTCATGCAACATAGCAAGATCATTGCAAGCAAGTAAGATGTCATCCACGTAAAGAACAAGGAGGATGAACCTGCTCCCACTGATTTGGTAATATACGCATTGCTCAACAAGATTCTCGCAGAACTCTAAAGAAGTCACCACCTCATGAAGTTTGAGAAACCACTGTCTGAAAGCTTACCTGAGACCATATATGGAGCTTTTAAATCTACACACAAGATGATCTTCACCCTCTGCAATGAAACCCTCTGGTTGCTTCATGTAAACCTCCTCAGCGAGATTACCATTCAATAAAACAGTTTTGACGTCCATCTGATGTAACTCCAAATCATAATGAGCCACCAAAACCATGATTAACCGAAAAGCATTCTTCAAAGATACTGGAGAAAACGTCTTATCATAATCCTTCCCTTCTTTTCCGGTAAATCCCTTAACAAGCAATCTGGCCTTGAATCTTTCAACCTTATCTTCAGAATCATGTTTGGTCTTGTACCCATTTAGAACCAACTGACTTATGGCCTTTGGGTAGTTCAACTAAGTCCCAAACATCATTGTACTTTATCGACTATTTCATCTCTCATAGCATCCACCCACAAAACTAACTGCGAACAAGAAATAACAGCTGAGTAAGACAATGGATCATCTTCAGCAATCCCAATATCATAAGTCTCTCCAAGATAGAACACAAAGTCATCAGAAATAGTCGATCTCTTCACTCTCTTAGAACGATGAAGAAATGGTACAACAACTTCTTGGGGTGCATCTTGATGTACCTCCATTGCATCTGGAGCAAACTCCAAAGGCACTTCGACAACAGCTTAAGACACATCAACTGGCTCTTGAACAAAAACTACTTCATTCGCATTCTCGATAGGATCTACAATAGCTTCTTCAATATCCATAGAAACCACTTGAGGTACACATGTTGATGAAACCATAGGATTAGCAATAGGCACAACAGTCGGAGCAATTTGCACGTGCGTAGCAACTGATATCATCTGAAGAACATCATCAAAACTCTGCGTTTGAGAAGCACCACTTGGTTCAACTGTATCAAGTTCCAGGAATTTTGTAGTTTGAGACTCCACAATCCTTGTACCTCCAGAAGGATTATAGAACATGTAACCCTTCGAATGACCTAGATAGCCAACGAAAAAACAACGAACAGTCCTTGAATCCAGCTTACTTGACGAGGGAGTATATAACTTCATCTCAGCGGGACAACCCCAAACCTTAAGATGATTCAAACTTGGCCTACGTCCAGTCCACAACTCAAAAAGAGTGAGAGGAACTATTTTACTGGGAACTCTGTTTAAAATATAAAGTGCAATCTTCAATGCTTCAGCCCAAAGAAAATTTGGCAGGTTGATCCTACTAACCATACTCCTTACCATCTCCAAAAGCGTGCGGTTGCGTCTCGCAACAATTCCATTCTGCTCAGGACTACCAGACATGGTAAACTGGACAATAATTCCAACGTCCTCTAAGTATTTCGCAAAAGAACCCTTAAGCTGTCCAGCATCGCCATGTTTGCTGTAATACTCATCTTCTCTGTTAAATCTCACCACCTTGATAATTTTTCCCAACTGTTTCTCAACTTCAGTTTGAAATATCTTGAATTTATCAAGTGATTCGGATTTATCTTTAATGAGAAAAAGATAACCATATCGGGAATAGTCATCAATAAAAATAATAAAATAATTACTCTTATATAAGGTGGTTAAAAAAGGACCACAAATGTCTGTATGGATCAACTCCAACACATCGAAACTACGGGTTGATGTTTTATTTCTTTTCTTGGTCATTTTGCCTCTATAACAATCAACACATGTCTCTAGGTCACCATAAGGATAGGAAGGATGTTAGACTTTATCAACATTTCCATTCTTTCCCTAGACCAAGTCTTTTATGCGACAACATGAAAGATCGATCCTTAGGTAGAGGTCTTTTCGATGCTGAATTGCATAGGGTATAGCATGCATAGATATCAGTAGGAGACAGACATACTCTATACAAACCACGAGATAAAGTGTAATGGCCTATTACATTCGAATCAAAAGAAACATAAACTATAAAGTTTTTTATTTCAAATGAATAATCAGAATTATCCAACAACGAGACTGAAATCAAATTTCGCCCAAAGGAAGAAATATAAAGAGCGTTCCTTAACCTCAACCTAAATCCAGAATATAGAATTAAGTAGATATCTCCTACGAACTCTACTTCAGCATCTTGATTATTGTCGACGGTATGTTTTGATTCATCCTGATTTGGCTTTCTTCGGTTTGTGAACCCTTGTATGGTGAAAGCAACATGATTAGTTGCACCGCTATTGAGCCACCACGAACAAGATGTGGCCTCAGATAGATTAGATTCACAAACTAAAGCCAAAAAATCAATACCTTGATACTCTCGTTTGGCCAACCAAGTTTTATACTTAGGACAATCCTTCTTTATATGTCTGGACTTCTTATTGGCAACCTTAGAAGCATGATTTTTGGGTTTGTTACCTTTATGAGACTTACTATTAGCGACATACATTGCATAAAATTAGATCATTGATACTCCAAGCTTTATCCTGGGACTTATAGTTAGTCTTGATGATGCTGAATGAAGGCGGAAGCATATTCAAAGCAAAATGCACAATGCAAGGATCAGGGAGCTCAACTTTGAGAGCTTTCAACTTTATCTTATAGTCAACCATCCGAATGATATCGTCCCTCACACCAGAAACACCATCATATTTCATCTCGAATAGACCCTGAAGAAGAGTCTCTATCACAGCATTCGAAGAGATGCGGTATCTAACGTTGACTGCCTCCAATAAATCCTAAACAATAATACCAGCATCATTTGGTAGACCACTCTTGAGATGATCTTGGATCGTCCTCCTCATGGACAATAAGCAAATTCTATTGCTCTTTGTCCACGCAGCATGAACAGATTTTTGCTCATCGGTGCTCTCATGAGCAAGATTAGCAGGTTTATCCATTGTTAGAGCTTAATGAACGTCTGCCATGTCCATAGCAAATAGGAGTTATAGTTGGTCTTGATGATGCTGAATGAAGGCGGAAGCATATTCAAAGCAAAATGCACAATGCAAGGATCAAGGAGCTCAACTTTGAGAGCTTTCAGCTTTATTTGATAGTCAACCATCCAAATGATATAGTTCTTCACACCAGAAATACCATCATATTTTATCTCGAATAGACCCTGAAGAAGAGTCTCTATCTCAGCATTCGAAGAGATACGGTATCTAACGTTGACAGCCTCCAATAAATTCTTAACAATAATACCAGCATCATTTGGTAGACCACTCTTGAGATGATCTTGGATCGTCCTCCTCGTGGACAACAAGCAAATTCTATTGCTCTTTGTCCACGCAGCATGAACGGATTTTTGCTTACCGGTGCTCTCATGAGTAAGATTAGCAGATTTATCCATTGTTAGAGTTTGATGAACGTCTGCTATTTCCATAGCAAATAGGAAATCTTCCTTGCACTTCTTAAAATTAGAGACAGTGAGAACTTCAATCGTGATCATTTTGTTGTTGATTGAGAATGAGACGACTAAAAAGTATGACAATATAACCAACATAATATGAATAACATGTGTAATAAAATTACACATATAGGAATCCATAGCGCATCATCAAACAAACATCTTTAAGCGAAATATTTAACATGAAATAGTAAAACTCCATACATAGTATCGAGTTTGAGAAATATACTAACCATTGAGAATCCACAACCTTTAGGCATATAGATCCTCTTTGGTTAATCAATTTCCAACCAAATGCTAACTATGTAGTCCCTTATTTTTAATACACAACCATCTCTTTTTAGGTTAATGATCATTAATTAAAATTTCAAACATCCCATACTTATAAGAATTAATAACAAAATTTAATCATGAAGATCCTTTTGGGGATTACAACTTAATTAAATAGTGTCACTATCTTAGGGATAAAATCAATATTACTCACATAAATCCTTATAATGTGATCCAAATAACGAGGTATAGTTACTAATGAAACCACACCAAAAATTAGTTTTGTCATTCAATTTTTTTAATATTTAATTACTGTATCAGCAATAGGGTAAACGACATCAACAGATTATGTCAACACAACGTCAGCAGATGACGTCAGCACGACGTCGGCATGAAAAGGGAAAAAAAATTGTTTATGCGTGTATCCATCCACAGGGGCTATGCAAATCTTTTGGTTGCAATTTTATTGGATATGATAAAAAAAAAATTCAATCTATCTAAATCAATCTGGGTTGATGTAGTGGTGTTCGACTCAATCTTCTTCTTGAAGGTCTTGGGTTCGAATCCCACTAGCCTAAAAATCCAGATTGGCCACGCCCGTTGACTTCGGTCAAAGCTTTACCCGATGCTGGTGGGAGGGGCCTTGTTAATGTCCGGGGGATTAGTCGAGGTCGGGTTGGCTTCGATGAGACTTCGTATATAGGGTTAGGAAAGATAACTAGCTAATATTAGACCAAGTAAGAGCCCAATATCTCAATGGATTAGACCAATAAAATTAGTCCAATACAATAATAAATAAAAACCACATGATTTATTATCCTAATAAATCCAAAAACTCGAACATTACAAGACGGTAAATTAATCCGTATGTCAGTAAATTCAACACGGTAAGTTTATTTTTTGGTCGCATTTGGATTACGGGTATGTCAGCACCGATATAGTCACATAATAATGGTTAAAACAAGTAGTTAAGAAAAGAGCACTAACTAACATCATAATGTTGTCACATTAATGAAGTAAATTCGCGTGATCCGCCGACGTATTTATAATTCGTGGATAAGATGATGACTTGCAACATCCCACGTGCCACTTTTATATCCATAATTGCGTGGAAATTATTAATGTTAGAGCTTGATATGTTATTTGGATATTAATTCAGGATCTCATGGTTGTTTCTTTTATTAGGTGGAATTATTTCAATGATAAAGCGTTTCTTTTTTTATTTTGAGATGAGAGATTCGATATCTGAAACATTAAAAAACATTTTTTCTATTACTTGACCGGATTATGGGTCACGTTCAAAGAAAAAAGAAAAAAAAAATCTCATGGTTGTTTCACAGTATGATTGGTACTCTTAGTTGAAAATAACGAAAAAGTATGCTAATTGGGATTTTCAAGGATAAAAAGGAGCCCAATTTCCAAATGGCCCAATTCCCTCGAACATAGACGATAAACAAAAAATTGGGCCTGGGCTGATCCACTCGAATATTGAAGACTATAAGCTGTTTTCTAGATCTGAAGTCATTATAAGCCGAAGACATACAAGGTGCATCCGTCTTATTTGCCATTGTACCAAAGAGCGAATCAATGATTTTGTGCAATGTTTTTTTTTTTTTTTTTTTTTATCACGCGCTCTTTCTCTTCAATTTCATTCGATCTACTAGTTATCAGTAAAAAAAAAAATAAAACATAATCTACGAAAATCATTGATTGGATGTGGAGAGTTTCTAAACGATTATTGTATAAAAATGATTTGCCGTTGGTCCAACTTCAGATATTATATATTCGTATGAACTGAGATTCATGTCAATCCGATCACACAATATGGATATTGGTTTGGATGATTAATGTTGGTCAGTTTGCCACGCTGCTGATCCTTAATTTTTGGGCAATGCTCCTTCACGTGCACACTTGCATTATTAGGTTCCTTGTACCATTGATCATCGTTTTCCATGGACCTGTGTAGTCGACAAAATATTCCATCATATATTGATTACATATTTAGCAGCTATTTGTCTGATATCTTTCTTTTTCTTTCTTTAAAAGAGCCCATTCTTAAGTTTAAAGCTAACAAAAGAATATTAAAGAACAGGATCAGACGTTCGCAAGCATCAACCACAACAAGTTTGAATAAAAGCAGCGGGATGATAAGGGTAGTACAGTCAGAAGACGTCGTTGAGTTGCATGACCGATCGATGCAATGTTGATCGTCGAGGCAAGTTGTTCTATCGATCGCGTATTAGCAATTTATTTGGCTGCTGTTTGTAACAATCTGTATACTTATAGAAGAGGCTATTGAATACCTCGGTGGTATATATATATTTGTATGATTTGAAAATATAGTTGGTGAAGAGAAGCACATTTGGCGTGAATTGTGATCAATTCTCCATCATCAACTCCAATGATTCGTGACAAGATTGATCAGCTAATACAATAATTAGGTGCTAATGTTTATCCAATATATATTTCAAATCATTATGCTTGAGGAACTCCTTCATGCATCATTGATCATTGCCAACCTAAAAATGCTGGCTAGCTACGTGCATGTGTCTTTTGTGGTCCATATTATATACTATCATCACCTTTTAGCATGTGCATTGCAATTCTTTTTTGCCCGAAATCACATATCGACATATGCTTATAAGTTTAATATACGAAGCTGATCCTGAGAATCAGATTGAACTTTAGAAGCACGCACAAATCATGCAATTTATAGGAATCTAACTTGAACTTTAGCTCATGACAGTATAGAGGATCCACGTACGTCATCGTATATAGTGACGGAAAGTGCAAGGCTTTTTCCCATAAGCAATGAATTTAAATTGCGAGAAGTCGAGAACAACATAAGGTTTACATAATTGGGGATATCTTTTATGCTGCATAATTTTACAAGATGTGGTTGAAACATATACTCCTTACATTTCGTTTCATGTCGATCCGTGATTATAACATTGGTTCGACTTTTACGGGAAATCCCATGAGCTCGTAAACATCTTTGCGGAACATACGGAACATAATGATACTACAAGGTGCATTTTGTTACAAGCGATCGAGGCATCGTAACATCAAGTTGGGACACAGTACCCACTTAATCCCTATTTTTCCTCTCCATGTTCTTTTTGAACTCTCCCTCCCATGTTATTGTGTGGCCACATGAAAATTTGATGGATATGACCATGACAACAACAAAGCCCGGCCCACTAAATTAAAACGGACCCCAGTCAAGACATTGACACCAACTAGCCCGGCCCAGTATTTATAACTGACCCCAGTCTAGCCCATTATTCTGTTTCCTTTCTTTCCTTTTTCCATATTATTATTTGATGTAAGCTCCATATTGACGTAAGAGGTTATAATTTTGGTCCAAATATTAGCGACTCCAGCGATGGGAAGAACCAATTGTATACAATCACTGATATGATTAGAGGTCTCTCCAAGTCTAAGAAAAATGGTCACGTTGAAGTTGAACATATTTGTTGTCGTTTCGGGTCAACAAGCATGAATGAGCACAACAGCCAGTGATTAATTCCTATTTCCTGTTAAGAAAAGTTGAAAAAGCTTTAGAAATGCTTTAAATACGGAGTAAGAAAAAACAGATGAGGAGTAAATGATCTCCCCATGGATCACATTGTGTTGCAATTGGCTGCAACAGTAATGTTGCAAAATAACAGCTGCGGATTACTGCGAAGTCACGACGGTTACGAGAAGCAATAATGTTAACTTAAATTCATCCGTGACAATAATTTCACCGGCCGGTGGAGGACTTTTTTGTTGATGGCTTAATAAATTGAGGATGCATTTCTGGAGTACGAAATCAGCGAGAGAACACTACTAATCAACATCACATAAAATAAAAAATACTCTTTCTAATGAACAGAAAACACTGCATCAATAGATTTGTATTAAGTGAAATCGAGCCTCCTCAATTATGTACACAAGATCCTATCCACCGTATTCTCTACAAATAAAGTAATTTTCCATAAAATCATAACAATTCTGTTCCCATTCCACCTTGGTAATCTAATCAGTAATCACTCCTGTATAGTCCCCAAACCACTACTACACCTCCTCCTCCTCCTCCTCCCACCACCACCGCTTTTCACCTCTTCATTGGAAAAACACCTCTCACCACCACCACCATTACTCTTCATCAGCGCGGCGCTCGCCTTGACGGCCAATGCAGCCATCTCGTCGGGCTGCAACGGCCGTCTCAGCTTGTTCTTCGGCAAGGCGAAATACAGTTGGCCGATCTCGAGCGCCGCGGTGTCCCTGAGGGCCGTGATGACGTCCCCGAACTCCATGTCGTCGGCATTGCAGATGATCGAATTGGGATTCGTTTGGAGAATGTAGGACACTTTGACTGGGTATGGGAATTCTTGGAGGGTTCCGTCTTGGTGGATCAGTTTTGCTGTTGGGGTCGCGATTGATGGGTTCGAGCTGCAGTTTCCCATTTTGATGGATGGGTTTGATGAATGGATGGTGTTTTGAGTTTGATGGGTTTTGATCAGAAGAGGACAATGTTTGTGGAATGGTGAGGGCAAATGGGATTATGGTTTTATAAGGGGAGTGGGAGGGGAGATGTGGTGTGGTGGGCCTTGCTAGGATGACGACTTTTTCTAGCTGAGGTCACAAATATAAAGACCATTTCTTTCCAATTTCTGATTCTAACTTTTAAAAGTGATTGTGTCATTAATTGGTGTAAGTACAATGGTTTAGAGGATAAAGTGATAGAGTGTGTTTACTGGCATGACCTGTCATTTGCAATGTAGGAATACTGTGTCAGTTTCTTATAATATATATTTTCTCATATTAATCGAAATATTTTTTTGTCCTTTTAAAAATAGATAAAAATTTTCTTTTTTTGATCATCTAATATAAAAAATATCAAATCAAATATTTTGATTAATAAGGAACAAACGAAGTAGCTGATTTTGTGATTGGTAATAGTTTCTCTGTCCCAAAATTAATTGAAATGTTTTTTAATTTGAACCATTCTAAAATAAATAAAACGTTTTTTAATTTGGAAACTTTTTTCATACTCCCTCCCGTCCATAATAAATCAAGTGGAGTTAACTCAGGAATAAATCGCTCCTCTTTTAACCATGAGTTAGAAGTTCGACACATAAAGACATTAAGTAACAGTCTCTCTATGTGAAAATAACGAGATTATATGAATACGTTTCTCTCCATTTCATAAGAAATGAAATAAATTGATCAACACGATAATTTATATTATGTGTGTATGAAATTATCAAAATATTCATATTTTATATCAGATAATATATCCATCTTTATTTTTTCTTTTTCTTTCTCATCTTCTCTCTCATGCACTTATAAAGATAAATAATCTTATATCATTATCTATATAATTTAATATAAATATAAAATTTTATATCGAATTAAAATAATTCAATTAAATTAAAACGGGATTGTAGAGTAAATTCAAGAGGGGTTTTTTCGTCATGGGATCAGTGCGATGGAGGTACGTAAGCCAACCTGGAGATGAGCTGTGCGCGGAGTGACAGCTTGGAATGCTCTGATGTCTGATTAGTGGCCTTGTGGGCTCCATCATCCGGACACGTCCTCACAGCACCAATTTTCAATTACGACTACACGTTTTCCCTTTTTGTTTGCATCTTCGAATTTTTGTGTTCATTTGCTCATTTTGTCATTGCAAGCTGGTGCCTTGGTGGACCCACGATCAAGTGGGGACGTTCGATCAGTGTCCTTTTTGAAATTCTCAACTCTTCAACAGCTGAGATGGTTCTTGTTGCCAAATGGAATAGAAAAGGACAAAACCATGGATTGAACAACATGAACAAAAAAAACAAAACCACGGATTTGAAACTTGGGAAAAATGAGTGCGAAAACAAAATATAGACGCATGTTGAGGACAAATGAGTTGGTCAAATCGTTTACTCAGATGAGTATTGAGTAGATCGTACCACATCGAATTTGTTGGTACTTCACATCATCCAATTAACTCAGGCATTAACTTTTATCGATCGTCACATCCTTTAATCGTGATCTTCGTTGTGTCTACAGTAAACAATTGTGATCTTCGTTGAATCTTGTTATAACAATAACTCTATTTTAAATCTCTCATTACACATCGAGAAATCATTCTACCTTCTAATTCATACTTAGATTTAGTCGTTTTTCATCACGATAGAAGTATTTGAGATAACCTATACTAATATGAAAGGATATCAATTTGCAACAATGTAACACACATTATGCGTTCTCAAATTTTAGTGGTGCTATACTAGCCATGCCAACGGCATGACCAATTTCATAGACACATATCTAGCTATCTAGGATAGCTCGATCATTTTCCAGCTCAGTCCAGTTCAAAATCAAGCCAGCCAGTCTGTGATGGGCTAAGTTTAATCGTACGTGTGAGCAAAGTCGTTTTGTGTTCAACAATCCAAGACCTGTCCAAATTTTACAAGATACGAGGAGATATACAATCGATCATATCGTTTTAAAGCATAACTTTTTGGGTTTAATTGGAGTAGGGGCCATTACATGCACCTCTCACGTAACGATCTCGATTCGTTGTCGCTTTTAACGGTCTTTTTCCGTTACATTCCCCCCACATTTATGGTCCAACTATATGAGCATACATCATGTGTGAATGCTTTTACGTACCCTATAGGTGATGGGCCGCTTTCAGTGGGATTCAACTTGATAAAAACGGGTCTATCAATCACTCTATTTTGCCGTAAAATCAATGCTATTGGGACAAAGAGATTTCATACTGTACTAGATTACTGGTTAAGTTAATTGATTTTGTGATAAGTCGTTTTTTTTTTAACCGTGAGATCAAAGATTCGATATTTTGAGGATATCAAAAAACAATATTTTTATATATTAAAAAAAAGATTTACGTATATCATCATGTCTTATAGGAATGACCCGCATCCTACCCACACATCAAACTCATAGGAAATTGCTCAACAAGTTATGATTTGAGTTGTTATCCCTCCTAACAAGACCAAACATTTCATCGAGGATGAACTCCCAAAAAAAAGTACACGAGCTGGAATGAAGCACAAATTCTTAAACATATGCTAAAGCTACCACGTATCGAGGACACATGGACTCATGATGTCATACCAAATAGGGAAACCAGTATGAAAAAAGTTACTATCTTTCACTGCAGAACATGTGCATGCAGCGCATCCATAATGCAGATGTTCCGTTGAGAATGTACTCCTAAACTAATCATCTCTAAGTTGATGCGACTTAACACCCCTTTGACCTCGTTAAAAAAGAGTAACGTAAAACATTGATTGGTTCCATCTCCTCGCGAACTTCTCCAGGGGTTGTAAGGTTTTGTTTGGAATAGCTCGCAGAAAGCATTTCTAAATATCTTCATACCATAGTAATACTTATCCCGTTGAGCTTCTTCCTCATTGATCTCCGATCCATCATTCGCGAATGAGCTCTTCTTTTGGATGAGAACCATTATGGCATCATAAACCTCGATCATATGTTCGCCGGCGACACTGGGTCCTGTTCCTTGGCGATATGCCAAGTTTCCTCCATTGGTATACCTGGCACCGTCTGATCCACTTCACTGTCCTCCTCCTCGATCACTAGATCCGAGATCCCAACTCCAAGGCCTTTGATACCAAGCTGCTCAAACAGACTCCAGAAGGATCAATGAAACTTACATCTCCAGTACATGTGGAACTAAATAATCGAGGAAATAACTGTTTGAATATAATGAATCCTGCGAATTCCATGTTAACAAGTTAGAAAAGAAACAAATTAATGAATATAATAAAAAGGTAACAATTAGTGAAATAAAGAAGGATTCAAAGTTCTTATCCGAAAACGGGTAGCTGTCTCGTCGGCCATGGGGATGTCAGCTAGTGACTTCCCCGCTAATATAGCCTCCACCACGCTCGGAGTACCCGGCTCCTTGTGTGTCTTCATAAAAATCTCGAACTCCGTCAATGTCCCACTAACAATATCAATATACACATCTTAGACAAACTGAATCCAAACACCACAAACAAACAAACAAGGTATTCAATAGATAGCAATATCTTCAATGGATAACAATATCTTCAAGAATAAATATCCCTGATTTTATCAAAACCTGATCTATTTCATTCCCATACTCCCATTGATTCAGTATTCCCAAAGCACAATTCAGCAGTATATTATCTTAACTAGCAATCCATGCATCACATTCCCAAAGCACAATTCAGCAGTACATTATATTAACTAACAATCCGATCATTACATTCCCAAAACATAATTCAGCAGTATAATATATTCAACACAATTGAACAGTACAAATCGTCACAAAAAAACTAACTTGTTCAGGCGGCGTAGCAGGCAGGGCGACGAGACGGGGCGGGGCGGCTGTTGACGGAATCTTGCAGGGGGCAGGCCAGGCAGCCAGGGGGCAGGCCAGGCAGCCAGGGGGCTGGCGACGAGCCGACTGCAGGACTGCGGCTGCGGGGTAGCGTTGCAGGCGGGGCGACCAGGGGGCTGCAGGGCTGCGGGGTGGCGTGAAGATGGTGTGGCAGCGGCTAGGGGCGACGGAAGGCAAGCAGGGCGACGGAGAGGCGAGGCGGAAGGCAGGGCGGCGCACGACAAGCAGCGGACTCCGGGGCGACGTACGGCAAGCAGCGGACTCCGGACGGCAGAGGGCGGACTCCGGGACGGCGCATGCACGGTAGAGAGCGACAGCTGAGGAAGATGAGAGTAAAGGAAAATGAGAAAAGGAAAGGGAGAGGGGGCAGCGGCCGCTGACTATATATACAGCTTTCCGCGACGGAATCCGTCGCGAACCATCATTTAAAAAAATTAACCTAATTCTGCGACGGATTCCGTCGCAAAACACCCACTTTCTGCGACGGATCCGTCGTCGTCCATCATTTTAAAAAATTTAACCTAGTCTGCGACGGAATCCGTCGCAACCTACCCAATTTTTGCAACGGATTGAGCAAATGTCTTGAATAAACATAAACCCTAAAGCCTAAACCAAACCCTAACCCCAAACCCTAAACCAAATCCGGACCCCAAACGCTTACCATAACCTAACCGTATGTTCGAATTTCTAAACGGTACATTCATCATCCAAATATCAATGTCAAATAAACGATATATAAATCATCTATATCATTGTTTACAATATAACAAATGATCGAATCTCTAATTATGTTACAATTCATCTTTCATACATCTTTTATATATTTATAATTTAGATATGATAAATTATTGCATAATATATAGCACAAAATTTGGTGTTATTTGTTTCTTAAATTTTATTACATCAATCGTTGTATTTTTTTCCGAACAAATTCAAAACAAACACTTCGTAATTATAATGCGACGGATTCCGTCGCAGCACACTGTCTTCCAAACAATGATGCGACGGAATCCGTCGTAACACAGTGATATATATAACTTTTTCTAAGCGTACTACGACGGATGCCGTCGCAAAAAGAACTGTTTTCCAAACCCTTAGGAAAATCTGAACAAATTTTTTTTGCATACAGCTTGTTCTGCGACGGAATCCGTCGTATAAACTTAATTCACTGTTAATATTTTTTCATAATTTTTTATCCCATGTATGTTTGCGACGGAATCCGTCGCATAATTGTTTTAGTTAAAACAATTCTTTGTGTACTGCGACGGATTCCGTCGCATAAAAGTGTTTTCCGAACACTTAGCAAAATTTGAACAAAAAATTATTGCATAC
>JAOVYX010020571.1:0-16867 GCA_035668315.1 Drosera spatulata | reverse complement strand
GCGGGAGATGAGCACGACAGCAAGATCTCCGCGTGGCATCGCTGCCTTGATCTCAGATCTGCGAGAGGTCCGCCACTAACAGCCAGAGACATCGAAGCCGCCGACCTTGCAGCCCTCTTCCCCGCTCGCTACCGCCTCGGCCCCCCTCCCGTAGACATCGTCGTCGTCGAGTTTGGTTGTCACCACGCAGGAGTCCGCCACCGAGTTTGGTCGACATCCGCCACTGTTTGATTTTGGGAATATTGGGCATTTTTTGGAGAAATTTGGTGACAGGAGATCTGGGGAGTTCGAGATTTATTGAATTTAGGTTTCGAAGATTCGGTTTTTCTATCGGGGTGTTTTCTAGTTGATTCGAAAAACATATTTCGAAAGCTAAAATTTTATTGTTTCTGGAGTTAAGACAATGGTGAACACGGTTAAGTTTAAGATTGAGCCGTTTGATGGGAAGAACAATTTCAACATTTGGCAAAGTACGATCAAGGGTGTTCTTGTGCAACAAAGGCTGTTCAAGGCATTGAAAGGATAGAAACCGAATGATATGAAAGAGGAGGATTGGGAGGAACTAGAAGCTAAGGCTGCATCCATAATCAGATTGAGTCTTGCGTCGCAGGTTAAATATCAGGTTTTGACTGAGGTCTCATCGGCAAAAGATGTGGGAGAAATTAGAATCCGTGTATATGTTTAGATCGTTGTCAAATAAGTTGTATTTGAAGGCAGATCTGTTCGACCTCAAGATGAAGGAGGGGGCAGATTTGAACGATCATATCACCGAGTTCAATCGGCTTGTGACGCAATTGGCTAGTTTGGATGTTAAGGTGGATGAGGAGGATCAGGCGTTGATCCTATTAAAGTCTCTTCCGAGTTCGTATGCTACCCTGAAGACAACACTACTTGTTAATAAGGACAAGTTGAGTGTTGAGGAGGTGACTTTTGCAGTTCTTGATGTCAACAAGCTGAGTTCTTCTGGGTCCAGTCAAGGGGAAGAGTACTTGGTGAAATCAGAGAATAGAGGTAGAGGTCAGCAAAGAAATAAGGATGGTAGAGGAAAATCGAGATCCAAGTCTCGATCAGAAAAACGAGACTCTCTCAAGTTGAGTGTTACAAGTGCCATGAGAAAGGGCATATGAGAGCTCAATGTCCTCAGAACAAGAACAAGCAAGGAAAGTCTTCAGACTCTGCAAGTATAGCTAAGGGTGTAGATGACAGTGACAGTGATCTCTACGTGACTTCTGAAGTTGTTGAGTCCCATGAAATTGCACTAGCAGCTCGAGGTGATGATCTAAGGAACGAGTGGATCATGGATTCCGGATGATCGTTTCATATGTGCTAGTTTAGAGATTGGTTTGATACTCTGACTTCGTGCCATGGAGGATCTGTGGTTATGGGAAATGACATGGTTTGCAAGGTGGTTGGGTTAGGTACAATGAAGGTGAAGATGTTTGATGACATTGTCAAAACACTTGAAGATGTGAGGTATGTCCCTGACCTTAGGAAGAACCTTTTCTCAGTTGGAACCTTGAACACTGCAGGTTGTATTGTGTCAGAGATAGCAAGTTTTGTGTGTATGGGAAGCAGAAGCGGGTGAGCTTCAAGGCTGGATCTCATACTAGCAAGGGTGTGCTCGATTATGTATATTCTGATGTTGGGGGGCCTATCAGAGATATCTCGAACGATGGAGCTCAGTGTTTTGTCATCTTCATTGATTACTACTCAAGGAAGGTTTGGGTTTTCTTCATGAAGCATAAATCAGAGGTATTTGGCATCTTCAAGCAGTGGAAAGCTCGGTTTGAGACTCAGACTGGGAAGAAGTTGAAGTACTTCAAATCAGATAATGGGACAGAATATAAGGATGATTAGTTTATACAGTTCTGTAAGGATGAAAGAATCACGAGGCATTTCACAGTGAGGGGAACGCCAGAGCAGAACGGGATAGCTGAGATAATGAATAGAACATTGTTGGAGAGAGCACGTTGTATGAGGTTGAACACGGATTTGCCTGAGAGTTTCTGAGCTGAGGCAGTCAATACTCCTGTTTTCTCATCAACGGGAGTCCTTCAGCAGCTATTGATCACAGAGTTCCAGAAGAGATATGGTCAGGAAAATTTGTTGATTATTCTATGTTACGAATTTTTGGTTGTCCTGCCTATGTCCATATGCAGAGTTCTGAGAGGTCTAAGATTGATGCAAGGTCCAATAAATGGATCTTTCTTGGATATGAAGACGGTATAAAGGGTTACGGGTTGTGGGATCCTGTAGCAAAGAAAAAGGTGATAAGTAGGGATGTGATTTTTGATGAGAATCATATGGTGAAGCAAAAGGAAGGAGTTGACGATGCGAGGAAAGAATCAGTTCAGGTGAAGCTTCCTAAAGTGTCAGAAAATCAGGTTTCAGATCAACATCATCAGAATTCTAGTGATTCTGACCAGGTGGAGCACAGCAGGGAACATGAAACTGCAATTGTTCCAGAACAGCAGCAGGTACCCTACAGCATTGCCTTGGATAAAGGAAAGCGGAATCCAAAGGCACATGAGAGGTATGGTTTCGAGGATATGATAGCCTTTGCTTTAGTGGCTGGTGACAGTGAGCCAGACAGTTAATCTGAATCTTTTAAGTCCGATGATCGCGATAAATGGCTGACAGCTGTGGTAGAAGAAATGGAGTCACTAAGAAAGAACAAGACTTGGGAGTTGGTGACACTTTCAAAGGGCTCGAAACCAGTTGCTTGCAAGTGGGTGCTTAGAATCAAGGAGGGATGTAAATACAAAGCTTGGTTAGTAGCCAAGGGATACTCTCAGAAAGAGGGTGTGGAGTACAATGAATTTTTTCTCCAGTTGTGAAGCACACCTCAATTAGACTGATTCTCGTATTGGTAGTAGCGTATAATATGAAGTTAGAGCAGATGGATGTGAAGACAGCATTTCTTCACGGGTATCTTGAGGAGACCATCTACATGGATCAACCTGAGGGATTTGTAGAACCGAACAAAGAAGGGTTGGTCTGTAGATTGAAGAGATCGTTATACGGCCTAAAACAGTCACCTAGGCAGTGGTACAAGCGGTTTGACGGGTTCATGGTGGCGCATGGATATTTTCGAAGTGAGTATGATCCTTGTGCTTATTATCGTTTTTGTGATGATGGTTCTGTTTTGTTGCTCAGCTTATATGTGGATGATATGCTCATTGTTGTTAAAAACAAGAAAGATATTCTTCAGTTGAAGAAGATATTAAGCAAGGAGTTTGAGATGAAGGATCTTGATGCTGCAAAGAAGATCTTTGGTATGGAAATTAGAAAAGACAGAGCAATGCAAAAGTTGTGGTTGACTCAACATGGTTACGTTAAAAAGGTTCTTGAAAGGTTTAATATGAGAGTTGCAAAACCTGTTTTTACTCCTTTAGGTGCACAATTCAAGTTGTCTGCTCAGATGTGTCTAGACTCAGAAGAAGAGGTGGAGCGTATGTTTCTTGTACCGTATGCTAATGCGGTTGAATGTCTAATGTATGCCATGGTTTGTACCAGATCAGACATTGCTCAGGCAGTTAGTATAGTCAACAGGTATATGACGAATCCAGATAGAAAGCATTGGAATGTTGTGAAGTGGATCTTTCGTTACTTGACAGGAACTACAGGTTATGGCATCTGTTTTGATGGTCAGAGTGCAAAGAGTGATGTGGTTGGGATGATTGATGCTGATTATGCCGGTGACTTGGATTCTAGAAGGTCTACGAGTGGATATGTTTTTACTTTCTGTGATGAGCCTGCGAGCTAGAGATCTGTGTTGCAGGATGTGGTTGCGTTGTCTACCACGAAAGCAGAGTATATGACATTAACAGAGGGTGAAAAAGAGACATTGTGGTTGAAGTATCTTGTTGAGGAACTTGGTTCAAGCAGGAAAAAGGTGTTCGCATGTTACGTGACAGTCAGAGTGCGATCTACTTGACAAGGAATCAGGTGTACCTTGTTCGGACGAAGCATATCGATGTTCGTTATCACAAGACTAGAGAGTGGTTGAATTCCGGGGTTGTAGATTTATAGAAAGTTCACATAAAGGAGAATGCGGCAGATATGCTTACCAAGATAGTTCCCAAGATCAAGTTTGAGCGTTGTTTAGACTTGATCAATATTTCTTTATGCTGAGTTTGTGGTGGAGCATCCCTACCACGCGAAGGGAGATGCGAGGACGTGCCAGGCTGTGACACGGGAGTTCGATAGTGAATTACTCTGGTATGGATCGTGAAGTAAATGATAAAGGTGGAGATTGTTATTTTTGGCATTTGACTTTCTTGATTTTTGTCCTCTATAAATATATCCTTATTGTGTAATCTGACTCCTTGATTAGTGAGTTTTTCTTCTCGTAGGTTTTTTATTCTCCTTGAGGGTTTTTTCCACGTAAATTGATGTCGTTTTTCGTTCTTGTTCATTATCAATTGTGCTTGTGGATTGATCGATTATCTGTTGAATTACAATTCTAAGATTGTCTCGAGAGTTTAATCGCAATATGTCCAAATGTTCTGTACTGCATTTATATCTAGTCATTCTTTTGGATATGTGGCTGTAGATCAAATTTGAATTTGAAGATGACTTATATCTTCTTTAGACAATTAAACTGAATTAAAATTAGGCTGATGAAAAATATCAGAAGCAATTCAATTGAGATCTACTACGGAAGATACAACAGAAAAATGAAGAGGCGATGCTGTGACCTGAGCCTATAGGCTTTCTGGATTAAGGGGTCAATTAGTTTCATTTGCTCAATGAACGAGATATGACCTCAGTCACAGACTATCTAGCATTTGCTGTCCACCGTCGAAACATGCCTCTGATGGTTGAACTTCTTGGCAGGTCTTTGGTTCAAGGAAGGTGAACTATGTGAGTGGACACCAGCTCAGGCGCCATGGCTGAGGGAGTAATATATCGAAGCAAATGCATAAATTTTACTGAACATCAATTTAGGCATGTTTCAGGATGCTTGATGATGTGACCATGGTTTTGATGCCATACCCTATATGGAGTACTGTTGGCATGAGGTTTTCTTTGTCGATACTGTTAACTCTCGCGGGAGCAGTCATGTATTGCGGTTTCAATTTCACTTCAGAAAAATTGTTGCGTTATGTGGCTCGATGTTTGAAGTTGCCCTTTCTGCAGAAGATGCATGTTGATAGAAACATCATTCTGGCTAAGCATCCTTATCCATCATAAGCTGTTCCTAATCTATAACTGCATTTCAGTTTCCTTCATATCCAGTGTCCTGCATTGTTATTTTTTTCCCCCTGACCTGCCATAGCTGATTTACCTACAGTCCGCAATTTTTATTCAAGTTCCAAGTCTATACAGGAAAAAGTCGTGTTTAACAGAGCTTTTAGGTAATAAATCACGAGCTTGCAGGATTCACAACAATCATATCATGCTCGATGCAAGTGAGGAGTTGAGGTTTGTGCCATGAGCTTGAGATCGACTCGTTAAGCTATCCTGATAGGACCAATTACTCTGAAACAGATTTGATACTTCGATATCAAACCAAAGCTACTACAAGGATACATAACCAAGAGACACTGGCAAGCGCTTGGTGTGTCAAGTATAAAGATAAGAAGAGGGGGCACAAGCAATGCAAGCGAGGAGCAGAATTGCAGAGGAAGCGCCATCGTCGTCAAGGCTGGAGCTGCTTCTCTTGAACTTCGGCACTTTGCCTTTGTTGCATTGCATGATTTGTGTTTGCTGTTTTTGCTGCTGGTGTTGTTGATGACATTTGCTCTCTTTGCTTGCACCATTGGCTACTTGCTTTTGCCTTCTCTTCATTGCTTCCTCAACTTTCGACACCATTTTTGGAATTGCGAGATTGTTGATGTGAAGCACCAACATGTGCTACCTTCTTATTTATAGGGAGTGGGGTGGTGATCCAAAAAAATTACAAGCCAAGAGTTGGGTATTTAAAATTGAAAATATGGGTGTTTGCAGTCATTTGTTGATGATGAATATATCTACAGGGATTTTCATGTGCAAAGCCATGTGAGCATGTGTCCAATATGTCTGCGGCTTGTGCTCATATGAACTTGACCCTATCCATCGGATCACCAAGCATTTTAACGTTACCTCAATTTTTTTCCTCCTTCAATGATTCCTACCTGTTGTCAGAAATTATTAGCATGTTACCAATTATTGTAAAAGCGTGCACATGTTAATTTCTGTTGTTGGTAACTAACTGTGGCATGTTAGTGTTTTTAAGACTGCCATGTTAGATGATTATGAGGGTGCCATGTTACCATTGTAAGTATCACATGTTAATTGGAATTATATAAAAGTGTGTGATTCTTTTACCGTTCAGATTACCTAGTTCGATCTCAGACTCGCTTATACTAGATGGCTTTGCTGGCAACAGGATCATATGAAGTGTAGATCTCTAGCAACGGGATTCGGATGACTGACTTCGTGTCAAACTAGCTTCTGGTGATGCGACATCCGAACGATTGTCGGAATTGTGCATAAGTGGTCATATCTATAACATCGTCATTAAGTATGAAGAACATGAGCAAAACAAGTCACAATTAAGGACCATGGTACATGTGGGTTGATCCAAAGATATACTATACATCAATATACAGTCATGAAAGAAAAGAACGGTATGATCTTGGATATTACACTATCATCACAACCATGCACTAGTCTAATCACTCACATATCTCCAAATACAGATACAAGAAATAGCTATCACGATTACAGAATACACTCTTAATTGCTTATGAGTTATGACAGACATGGAGCATTACTAGGACTCGTTGCAGAGGCTATTGTCAAACCAATCTAACGTTATCTTTTTTAGAATCTTTATAACAGATATAACATGTTCAGTCAATTGATAAGATTCATTATTCTCAATCACTCATATCTTGAGCTCTTATGGTGCTAACAGTGGTTTGTAGGTGTGTGGTTGTCCTATACTCGACCTTAACGAATAATACAAGAATCTGATACTCTTTAGCACATGCAATTCATTAAGATTTGCTATACACATAATTTGTTGGGCAATGTAGCATTAGAATATGGATGGGGTGAATGACAAAGATTGAGAGGGATATATATATATATATAAATAGGATCGGCTGTAGTTATTATGATGGATGGGCATCCCAATTCGGTGGACAACCCATGCCTCTGCATACAAGCTACTAGCTTATAAGAAGTCTTGAAAAGGACCCGAGCATTATCCATGGGAACACAAAATGGACTGAAGATTGTAGCTTCCATGTTTGTCTTCATAAAACAGAGAGCGACAAGTCATATAATGAGAAATTAAAGGCATTGTTTGAGGCCACAATTTCTTGAAACATGACCAAGGACGGCCATCTCTATCTTGGCAAAAGGCATATATGTTAGCATAACATGCCATCGTATACAACCATTTTGAACATGGTTTGACCCTTTTCCACATTTTGAACATGTTCGATCACTGGATCGTGTGTTTTTATTCACATAGACAATGCACAGAACACATTGTTCCACATCTATATGAGGTAGTATGGTTTCGGGTTCGTATCTTTAGAGATTTTTGTTACTGGATCTTCATGCGTCGAGAACTCATCCTTCTGGTTAAACTTGTTGGGATTAGAAGATAGAGTTGAGATTACTATTTGAGATCAACGGTGAACACCCTATGCTTGTCCCCAATTGCTTTTATATTCAAAAGGTAGTCATTGGACTCGATACACTTGATGATAATAGAGAATCCAATAAAAGACTGTTATGTTAGGTGCCTAATCATTATGGTTTCTCTAAAATAATCTGGCTTTACAACTTGGATTTTTGTCTTCCCTCGAAGTCGAAGCTGGTTGGGGTGTTATTGGGGTAGTATTGTCTTTTATGGCTCTATGAGAATTTGTTGGTCACCTAGCTAGTTGAGACAATGTTATGGCGAGACGAGAGTGACACTGGGGATGCGATAATGACTATCAATGGTAGCATTCATAGCAGGCCATGTTAAAGAAAACTACAAGACACAATCATCCATGATACCGGAGGAATGTATGTTAGAGGATCGGTTCACTAAGCAGACACAATATCTAGCTAGATTGCGACGACAGCATAAGGATTCAGAGTGAGCATATCGCCTCCGTTCCTTTTTTCTTTTTTAATAGTATGATCAAAGACAGATTCAAACAATGTTTGACATCACCTGATGTTAACCTTCAATACGGTCCACAAGTAACAGCTGATTGTAATCACTCGTCCGGGAAAGGAAAACTCATGAACTATTTCACCGGCCAGTGAGCACATTCACCAACTAATAATCAACCATGACAACCGAGTATCATTGATTGTCTACATTCTCAACCTGTCTAGTTCATACGTCCCTCAAAGAAGAGCCATAGGACTACATTCAAACACCTGTTCCGAGCCGATCAAGTTATCCATGAAACGTTCCAAAGGCCTCAACTTTGCAGGAACCTGCATACTCTCTCGGATAAAATGATTTGCAATGAGCCCTCCTACATCACCATCCCTCCATCTATCGTCAAAACCTGAAATAAGTCAATGACGTCAAAATTCAACTCAAAGGAACAAGCACACTTCGTGTGCTGCACTAACAACTCCAATACACTATGATTATGCAAAACTGTTTAATTTATACCTGTCCAGTGATGTAGCCGGCTGCAGGGTGAAGAGCCAAAAATTCCACCAATCCAGCAACTTCCTCAGGTTTACCATAGCGTCCTGCAAATATTAATAACATCAACTAGGTAGGAATCCAATACAAAGGAAATTATGAAAGAACGATTCAAGTGTTTGTCAAACACATGAGAAATGACATGTGTGGTTGGAACTTAGATCATCATGTTGATCACTACTTCCATGTTGATAGTTTCAACCTGAATCTGAGGATTTGGCCCACGGCCTACCTTATGTACCTCTGGGCTTACCCAGGACACAACCAAATACCAACAGCTAGTGCAATTTTCATGTGATAAAAATAACCTGTGTCATGGCTGGGGAGCATGACGAGCAAAGACTAGACATATTTTGAGTATGAAGCATGGATTCATTCCACACAACGAAGGGAAATTTACTTCGATGACCAGATTGAAATGACTCAACCTACATCAACACAGCTAGAGTCAGTCCGATGTCTTCCAACCTCTGGTTTCCTTCCTTTAACCCTCCTGTATAAATCTCCCGTCGTAATTCCACGAAAATTTAACATTGCAAATTAACAACCCAATCTTTCACCCCCTCAACTTTTCCGGTCTTAGACGAACTATCATTCCTGCCAGGATAGAACACTAATGGAGTTCCAAAAACATCCCCAACCCCCAGATGAATTTTGTGTAGGGAATAACCGAATAAGATACCATAAGCATGACTCCCTCATTCTGCTGGCTGGCCAACTGAGATTAACAGTTTTTGGGTCGGTCGGACTGGGAACCCAGTAACTGAACTATGTGGTGAAACATGGGATCAGAAACTTGTTGGCATGACACCAAATTGCTCATAAGGAGCATGTAGGCTACAGGCTACCACAAAATAATGCATGCTATAATGATAGTCATTATAAATGCTGACCATACATCAAGAGAAATTTGCACCTAATAGATCACTGACCTAAAGGAATGTTTTCCAGAAATTTCTTCTCTATATCTTCTCCAAGCTTCGATGTCATATCAGATTCTATAAATCCAGGAGCCACAGCATTCACCTATAGATAACAGACCCATATCAGATAATGCAAGAAGCAGGTATTATGCACTGAGCAGATGACCTTTACCTACTAATGAATACAGCAGGAGATTAGTTATTTTGATACAGCGATTTCACCAGCATGAAGATAAAACATCGAATACTCACTGTAATGCTCCTGCTTGCATACTCCTTTGCAACAGTTTTTGTCAATCCAATAACCCCAGCTTTTGCAGCACTGTAGTTGGCTTGCCCAGGATTACCAACAAGACCAACAATAGATGCTATATTAATTATTCTTCCCTGTAAATCAAAAGTAAACCAAGAAAAAGTTAAATCTTGAGCAGGATAGTCGTTCAGATGAGTCGCTTAATATTCCTTATCGTGTCTTTCCAATATGGCAAAAAGTCTCATCAAATGCAAATAAAAGTTAATTGGATAATGCCATAGACCGTCACCTCTACAGTCTCTTTCAAGTTTTGACATTCATTTCAGCATTAGTTCATGTCAGCAGGTGGGAAATAAGCAAATTGCTATATCTTAATCTCTTCTCAACTAAAGATTTTTGTGGTTTTACATGCTCACGTGCACACACATGATGCTTGTTAGAAAAGAGATACCATAAGAATATCCCTAGTATCCCTCATATTACTTACTGATCCCCCCAACCAAACCGTTTGGTTGGCAAGAACCCTAAGGAATCAAACCTCAAAAATACACTGAAGGCAATCCATCATAAGCTTAAAGGGAATAAATGATGAACAGAGATAAACAAGAAAAAGAAAGTTTAAATGCGCCTTTCTTTTCTTCATCATATGCTTTGCGGCAGCCTGACAAAAAAGAGAAAAAAAGAGGGTCTTAGGTGGAGGTAAAAAAAAAAAAAACAAAAAAAAAAACTGGCATATCAGTTAATGCTGACCGGACAAACCTGTGTGCAAAGGAACACTCCAGTTAGATTCAAATCAATAACCTCCTGCCACAGTGATTTTTTCATTCGCATCAACAACGTATCCCGAGTAATACCTGATTTCAGCAGAATAAAGTAAGCTGAATCCCATTGGGGATAAAAGAACGATGATGCTTTGAATTTTCCCAAACCTGCATTATTTACCAACACATCAACTGTTCCCCATGTGTCCACTGCCTAAACATGGAAAACTCAAATCAAGCCCACTGGAGAAAGACAGTTCAACAAGGTAATCCACCATTACATGGAACTCACTGTTTTAATCATTGAGTCAACATCTTCTTCTTTAGACACATCACCTTTAAAAGTAAGAGCTTCGCCACCAGATGCCTCAATCTGCAAGTGAAAGTCATCACCTTATGGATTCTATTTCACAAATGCACTTATGTCCCCACTGTTCCCACATGAATCCCAAATTCTCAAAGGACGAATGAAGAGCCAAAAGACAGCTATGAAATAACTTTATTTACGCAATTAGATGAGATCGTGGTAGCACATCAATGAATGATCACGCATGAGAAATGGTAAATCATTTGTCCAGTGATCAACCAGGCAGGGACTGAGCAAGCTTCTAACACTGAAACTGGTCTCATCATCATTCATGAAAGTTAACATTTGGCACAGCTGATGCTTAACATTCTACAACTTATTTACATAACAATTGGTAAGCAGGATGTTCACCTCTGTGGATACTTCTTCTGCCTCCTTTGATGACCTTGCATAATTTACAAGAACCTGCAGCAAACAACATACATTCTCTCCAAGTGAATATGGGCAGCACAATATTTCAAAGCTGTTACAAGCTCAACAGAAAAACATAAAATCATGAGAAATCAGCATTGCTGAAAGATCAAAGAGGTAAAACCCTACATCAACACCACAGACCACACACTCAATAATGTAAAACCACCTTAAAACCAAGAAATAATAAAGAAATACTACCTTACAACCAGCCTTGCCCAGAGACAAGGCTATGGCTCTTCCGATTCCTCTTGAAGCTCCGGTGACAATGACAACAGGAGCTTCTTTGGCAGGGGCTACATCAACACTTGGTTGTTCAATAGTTGCCACATGAGTTTTAACACCTACCATAGGAAAAGTGCTAGACATGATAACTGAAAATTGGCACGGTGCACTAACACAAAGCTAACTAATATGGTCAATACATTGCAACGAACAGCAATAAAGCAAAGCTTCCAGGTACAAGCAAGCATATTTGTCGTCATACAATTTCAAGCGTAAGGCAAATGACTTTAAAAAAAAAAAAATAGGTCCAAATTCCTTGTTATCCAAAAATCCCTGATCTTTTTTGAAATCTACCGAAGCGATCCTTATTTAGACACAGTTCATCTAGGCTTCTAAGCTGGTGAAATAATTAGAACCCTAAAACCAATGATAATGCAAACAAGATGAGATGGATCAGAAATCCATAAAATAAAACCACACGGTTCATATCTACTCAACTCCAAGTGGAAATCCCTTTTTTCTTTTTTTCCGCTTCCAATTGGGAAAGAACAAACTACTCGAGCCAAATGGCATACGTTCGATTCACTACAATCCACTCTATCTTTCAGCTAACAATCCAGTGCAATCCAATTCAAATCAAGTAGGAATCAACCCTCTCAATAATGTAATCAACATTATGCATTAGCTCCCCTTGTGGGAAGGCGAATCCGTGATGTATGGAAAAGCAACGACGGACCTGCCGGAATCAAATTGGAAAACCGAAATGAAGAAGTAATGTAGTACCTGAAGAACCGGAGGAGCAAAGGCGGGTGGAATGGGAGGAAGGGAAGCGGCGATGGTGTCGGATAGCGGAAGACGAGATCGGAGAGGAGGAGAAGCCGAGGCGGGAGATGCGGCGGAGGAAGGGGCCGGTGGAGGGAGCCAATTTGGCCGGAGATGCGGCCGAGATGGCGGCTGATGTCGCGGCGGCCATTGAACAAGAAATCGCCGTAGAGAAAAGGGAGGAAATATTCTTCTTCTTCTTCTTCTTCTTTTCGATGAGGATGACACCCTTTGTTGTCTTGTTGCAGTTGGACGAATACCACTCCCAGGGATAAAAGGGGACCGACTGTTTTCGTTACCTTTCTTTTTCTTGATGATAATAATTCCTCCACAACTTACCTTCCTTGTTTACCTTCATATTCTCTTCAAGCATTTCGAAACATTTTTACTTAAGATACGAGTACGATGGACCTGTGGGTTGATTATTGTGAACCACCAAACCCACGGTGTGAAACAAAATCATACACAACTCATAGCAATGAACATGATTACCTAAGATCTAATGCACGTAACCCTATCTTTTCTACCATTACGAATAACTCAACTTGCTACTCAAAATTAGGCTCTACAGTTACACCAAATATTAGGTTCTACAGTTGTACTACGTGATACTAATGATTCATAGCTTATATCAAGATGCTACACATGCAAGCAGAGACAGATAAGTTTGGACATTTCTCTAAGCCGTGAAGGCTAAAGAAAGGTGTGCTAAACCATCCATTATAAGTGCCGACTGTATAAATCATCCAGTATGTAAGTGGACGACCACTAAGCAGAGATGCGGAAAATGACTCCCAACAAAAATAATGTTACTATCATTCCTTGACTGTCATTCTGCTCCCTCAAGTACGTATCGGGTGTTAAATAAACACACTCAAAACAATGCTCCCGAGCAAAGTTCATACCCGAGGCCATTTCTTCATATAAATAATGATATTTCCTTTTTACACCCAAACAGGATAACACGATTACAAAGGACCATAATCAGGGGAGGCTCCATCAGTCATTTCTTCAATAAGAAAGGGCTGTTGGGATCTCTTTAGCTGGGAAAGAGAAGTACCAGAGCTACATGTAACCACCACATCCATCTTACTATTGGTTCCCGTTCAGAGCAGGATCTAGATGCGGAACATGAGGACGCTTGGCTACACATTTCCTTCCTATTGCCTGCGCAAAGGATTATGGATCTATTTCTCCTTCTTCGACATCGTTTATTGGGTCCACAACAGCGCTCTTCGGAGCCTCAAGCTCTTCTTCTTCTTCTTCTTCTTCTTCCTCATCAACCTTCATGTATAGCCCGAGTTGCTCCAGGGGGTTGCTAGTTCCCCGGAATTTGAAACTACCTAGAAGGCTGTTATCACCATCATTTGGACTTCCACTTCCTACCAAGGTTGATAGATCATCTGGCAGTGCTGAGCTAAGCAATGCCAAATCCTCCATGAATTTGCTGTTCTCGTTGATCTCAACCGTCTTCTCCATCTGCATATTGCACAAAAAATAAAAAATAAAAAATCCAACAGCTGTGTTCTCCTGTCATACCACGAGGTATCAAGGACAGACAAATGCCCCTCATAATGGACAATAGAAGTACATTTCAGACTCTTTAGCACGCCCAAAAAGCAACCATGTTTGACTGACAGGAGATTACTCTCACTGGATAGCAAAACACACATAAGCACTTCAAGGTTCACAATCCTGATTCAAGCATTTAGCTTTAGCCACCGTCTAAACAGTCAGGATCCAGACTCTGCCGGACTCAGACGGAACGACGACATACAGTCATCTCATGGCCGAGGCATGTTCATGGATAAAGACCTAGGAAAGCTGAGTGCTACTGATTTGTAGTAGAGGTCAAGGAATGATATGGCATTTTATAAAGTACACGGTGAGAAAGTTGGGGTAACCGGGTAAAATAGTGAACTTGGCATACAAAACAAGATTGGATTCTGTTCTGTTTACCTTCTGCAAAGCAAGACGAGCAGCCTCTCTCTCCGATTCTCTCTTCCTTTTCGCTTCAGCAGCAGCCAGTGCTTGTGCTTTCCTTCTAGCCACTTCAGCGGCCTTGGCTTCTGCTTGCAGCCTAGCTTTCGCTGATGATAACAAAATCGCCATTTTCAGGAAAGATCCAACTAACTAGAGTAAGCCATGAAAACATGGAACATCAATCGAACAAATCCCACAAACAGACCTTCTTTTTGCCTTTGTTCAAGCTCTTCCTTTTCAAGCCACAATTTCTCTGGATCAGTCTTTTCACCCAAAATTATCAATACCGTGAGTCACAACAATACGATAATATTAAAGAAAATAAAAGAACGAGAAAATCTCAAAGTTGGCTATGATCAGAACCAAGGTTGGCTATAACGGCAATTGTCACATAATTCGTACAACGCCCACATACAAAATCGGACAATATCCAAACAAACCGATCAGGAGATGACTACACCAAGATTTGATATGGCTTGCTCTCAATATATCATTTCCGATTTGCAACCCATACAACTCAGATTCCTAAACTGATCAGCGTAACATACAAGCTAACATGCCATACAATATTAACAACACTTGGTACTATCACATAACAAGGACAACCAAAAAGCGAGTGATTAGGCTGAGTTTCCAACCATTTTCTTCAAGAAAATCAAAAACCAAAATTGAAGGAGATATCTATTAGGCCGCAATTGGCATGCAGATGGTCGACCGCACACAGCCCTTGAAGAAAATATTATTGAAGGGAGCAGTGACCTTATCCACAAAGTACAAAACAATGATTTGTCCCGCCAACCTAAGACTTGCTTAACGAACAAAAGATACATTTACTATGGCACATGAAAGCAATCAGATTGCCATACCTTTTCAAGAGTCTTCTCTTGTGCTTTGATAATGGTATCAGCGAAACGATTCTTTAGCAAAGCAGCTCTGTAAAGCTTATCGGGGGAGACTTGCATCACAGGCGGAGCACTCTCCCCTAAAATGTCATAGCTACTGGTAAGTCTCCGGCCTAAAAGGTAACAGCAGAGCTTTCTCTTGATGACATATTTTTTATTGCATGCTTACCCTCTTTATCACCATCCATTTTCACTGAGAGAGTCTTAGTCAGGGATTTTCTCTCAGGTTGGCTCGAGACACTTTGAGATTCTGTACAGAGCCAGACATAAGCACAACAACGACCAAAGCAACAATTCATATAACTTCATTTCTATACTCACGATTTCTCCCAACTGCTTTATCGGATGGCTTGATTTGACTTTGCCCTGGATTCACCTCAGCAGTCAATGTCTACCACAGAGACAAAATAACCAATTTCTTTTTTTAAGAAAGGGGGAAAAAAAAGTAAGGGTCTTCTCCATAAGTATGTTTTCTTTTATGCTTGTCCAGTTGTCCAGATTACTAAGACTGAGATAAAGCCAATCCGGATTTAGCAAGGAAAAATACCTTTAATTTCTTTAAAACCGGCATAGTCGTAGCATGTTCAGTTTCATCACCAGAGGAATTACTTGAATCTGAATCTACGTACATGTGGGAAATTGCATAAGCAGTTGCACAAAAGACTCATTCAACAGAACACGATCACATCAAGCATAAACAGTCACCGACCAGTGACCACTTCATTTCAACATCAATTTTACAATACGATCCGCAGTATCAATGTTCAGACGAAAACTAACACATTAATCAGCTCGAATGTGAAGGCATAATTTTCATCCCATTTCCTAATATTTCAAGAGTTTGAAATAATGAGAAATAGGAGGATTGCACTGATGTTTGAAAATGCATCCATCTCATGCTGAATGATGAACAAAATCAAGAACAAGGTTGTAATCCAACAATCACAAGATGCCCACAACAAAAAATTATAACTTTCTTTCACTATGAGACCACTAAAAAATACCCGCAATCCAGTCATCCCAGTATAATAGGAAAATCCAGCACAGAGAAATTTTTAACAAATTAACCACATAATCCAGTCCTCCAAGTGTTGGCTAAATAAAATCAGGTATATGATGAAACCAATAACACAAATAATTCAATGTTTTCCTGCATAGTTTACCACAAGAAACTCAATACAGTAACCGACCACTTTTGAATTCCACTCATTACTAAGTCAACTAAACACTAACTTCTTTCATCTGATTTTATTGATGTAAATGGAAGATCCAAACATCTTTATACATAAGCGAGTTAATTACTGATCAAACTCCCATATCTAGTGTATTTGCCCTCCACATCTACTATTAGTTTTTCTCCATCTATTAGGGGATATAGAAGTTTCAGAGATGGTTATCTGTCTTGCAAACAGATCATTACTCCAATGCAATAATTCACACCTTGAACTCTATGTATTTAATTAACTAATAGCGCTGCATATATGTTTATGGGCATACAAGCTGGACATTGAGAAATAAATTGGTCAGCATGCCAAATCGACTAAAAGTCCCTCCAACCCTTCCC
>JAOVYX010020570.1:0-16869 GCA_035668315.1 Drosera spatulata | reverse complement strand
AAATTATTTTAATCTAAGTGGAATATAAAGGAAAATAAGTGCCAAAATTAGGTTTAGGTCATTTTCGTATAAATACAGTATTTTTGTATTAAGATTATATTTTTCCCATATTTGCATATTAGTGTTACATTTCATCCATATTTATCTTTCCTATTATATAGTCAAACAAGTCTTTTAATCCTACAAAATAAATTATAACCTACGATAGTTAACTATTCATGTTAATTATCGTGAAACTAAATTTTATGGTATTTTTCGGATCCTTACATTAACGTCTTCGATTCGTTTAAATGCAGGATTAATTAACCCGTATCTCCCATATCCATCAATCCAAATTTACCGTTTTGCTCAAAAAATTACATTGTTATTTAACATATAATTTTTCATATTTTTCCGTGACAAAAAGTTATCCCAATTTCGTCATGAGTTTTAAAATTATGAGCGTACGTTACGTCTCAAGATTTTTAAATGAGATTCGTTTCTCACTTTTAATTTATTATAAACAAAGAAACGCATATTTTATTACGTTTATTAATTTACAAACTATTATTTGATCACAATTTTTATATTTATTTGATCTCAAAAATCTGGGACTTTACATATTATTAGTAGAATTTTTTAGTGGTTGTAGGGTTTATTATAGTGGCTAAGAGATGAGATAGTGGAATGCATTATAACATATAGTGTTTGTTTTGATATTTTTTATGTGAAAAGTTTATAAAAATTTATAAATAAATTGAGATAATTCGATAAAAAAAGATATTATATGTATATTAGGATGGAGAGAGTCCTTGAATTTAACTAAACTGAAGGTAAAGCGACATAGAGTAGTAAGATTCAGTGTTTTTTAATTATTCCTTCGTCCCAGATAAATTAACATGTGTTGATTCTACATAATTATTAATAAAAATTTTGATTTTATGGAATTTTATATTTATATCCATGTGAAAAAAAAGAAGAAGTTGTGAGTGAGTGAAAATGAAAAAAAAATGATATAGAAAATGTTATGACATAAAATAAAAATATTTAGGATATTTTTATCATCAAAACTTATAAATATATAATTTATATAGGGTATTAATTTTGTCGAGACGAAGAAAATACATTTATCATAACGAAATCTCATGGACAAGTGAAATTATCATATCTAAGCGATGGTCAAGAGTATATAGTCGAATTTCCACAATCTTATCTTATGCTAAAAGTTACATTATGTACAAGAAACACTGTTATCATAGGAGGAGGATATCTCTTTACTAGGTTCATTAGATTCCACTTCACGCAATCAATAATCCAACAACAACAAACCGAGATTAAACTTAGCAAACTCCATCAAATTTCTGACTACTCTTCTTCAATCTTACCCTTCTTCTCTTTTTCTCCTGGAGCTGCCAAGTAACTTTTGGTGAATCTCGCCATCCGTTTTGGTGAATTTTTTTAAATCCAAATTCTAGACATTTTTTGGTCAATTTGAGGAATTCGAGGAATTCGAGTTAGATATCATCTGGGTTCGCTTCAAAATCTCGAATTGCAGGAGAAATTGAACTGGGTCAGTTGCTTGGAAACGGTCCAGTTGGTGAATTCGATTCAGATTGTAGATTTTTTGTTCGATTTGAGGATTTGGAGATTGGATTTAATCTGGGTTGGCATCGAAATCTTGAATTTCAGGAGAATTTGAATTGGGTCAGGTGGGTTGATAGCTTCAATACCCTGTTTTTCCCTCTTTTCTGAGATCAGATTAGCAATTTTAATGTTACTGTTTAGTTCAGCATGTTATAAAGCGATTGGAGAGTTGAAAGTCCATGTGCATGATCTACCATGTTCAAAACCCTGATAGAGATTCGTTTTGTTTTTAGATTTTAGATTTTTTTTTCAATTTCTAATAGTTTATGAATATGGTAAAACGTACTATATGAATCAAGTTCTTGAGCAATCTGCATTGTGTTTTTTCCTCAATTAGGGTAGTGGGGCTCTTAACTTGTTGAACTTATAGCAAATGAAGTTAGTTGGCGATCTGCAAAAGCAAGAGTTTGATCAACTGATTTGTAGTTGGAACTTTGGTTCTATTATGGTGGTGGGGCAAATTTCAACTTCAAGTTAGGTAAAGAATGAGAGCAGCAGCGTTTGTTCGGGCTGCTAGACAGTTTCAATTGATCTTAGGACCACAGAGAAGTAGAATCCTGAGTCGGGATGGAAGAGGCATGAGTATATCGGTGGAGAAGGTGGGTTATGATTACTGGTCATCGGCCAGGATTGGAAAGTTTGCTTTCCCGTTCTTTGAGTTCTCGAAAGCGCTCTCTGTTGATGCTGCTGCACAAGTTTCTAATGGAGGTTGGTATTCCTTTATGCTTTTCAGAGGTTTTCATCACTTCTTCACTTACGTCGGCAATGTAGCTAATTCTGAAGTTTAATATGTCATGCGGTTGTGCTTTCTGTGGTAAGATTTCGCTGATCTTTTTCTTACATATGAACTAGGCGTGAATAAAGCTGGCCCACTCGTGGAGTATGAACGAAGGATTGGCGCTGGCGAGCTATTGGATGGTGATGTACGTCAGGTACGAGCAATAGATAAGATCCGCTATATTACAAGGTCATGCAATTTTTTTAATCGGTCAAATAGTCAAAGCTCTCCGTTCCTACGAATCTAGCTCAGTGATTCCTATGCGACATAGTATTTGGTTCTGCAAAGCGGGCTCTTATCTAAGAGTTTTCATCCGCCTACTAATCTTTTCCATCTTCATCTTTCTCGTTAGTATTGAAGCTATAGTTTGCATAACATCATGGTAATATACATCATTTATGTTGATCCTTATGAGTTGGCTATAGGCAGCTATCTAATAAATCCCGACACCTTGCAGGTCCGCACCATAAAAGAGCTTCAGAGATTATACGATGAGCTCGTCGAGAACTCTGTGAGATGTGGCTTGGACCGGTATGCCACATCTGAAAAATCTGGGAGGTAAAAAGGTTTCTCTGTCATTTAAAAATTTCTGTCGGCTGGTCTCTCGTTCCTTAACGGTTGAAATGTGTTCGTCCTACAGCTTTTCTTTGCCCTTCTGTTGTTTATTATGTGCTCATCATCTGATTTTGTATTCAGGAGTCGATGGCTATGGTCTCGTTTCATGCCGCAGTTATCATACTCCCCTGTCAAAGGATTGTACCTCTATGGAGGTGTTGGCACTGGCAAGACCATGTTAATGGATTTGTTCTATGAGCAATTGTGAGTTTGAGTACAAGTTCCTTTCGCATTTTAAAGATTGATAAAGTTTTATCTGATCATGAAAAAATAAAATAAAATGCGGAGGTCATAGTCTTTTTTGTGTCCGAAGGGGTTCTGTTTTGTGACTTGTCTGCTTTTACTTATGGCTGTGACCTTTTCTTTTCTGTATGTTGATGATTTTGGCTTTCCAGGCCTTGCAGTTGGAGGAAGAAGCGGATACATTTTCATGACTTCATGTTAAATGTCCATGCCCGGTTGCGAGTAAGTGAGATCATTTTAGTTTCTCTGATAGCCATGTATTAGTTTTTCTGTTTCTCTTCTAGTTACGTATTTAAAATGTACTCGTTGCAGATGTGATAATCTATTTCGAAGGCGGTATTCTTTCTCGAATGTGTGACTGACTTGAATCTTTTCAAATTTTTTTATTTTTAATTTTTCTTGTAGAAACACCATGGGGTGTCAGATCCACTTGAAGTAGTCGCGCTAGAGATATCTGATGAATCAATTTTGTTATGCCTGGATGAATTTATGGTACAGTGCCTGCTGAATGGTACCTAATGAACATCTCTTTCCGACTGCTAGATGCTTTGTGTTCACCATTCTGATGATTCTGATGAGATTTGTTGTGGCATTTTTTGACAGGTTACTGATGTAGCTGATGCGTTAATACTCAATCGACTCTTTAGGCACCTATTCGGCAACGGTGTTGTAAGTAATCTCTGCTTTTATACTTTAGACGCAGGTTATACTCGGCCTTTATTTGAAGATGGTAAGCCTTTCTTTGAAGATGCTATATAAAGTCTCATCTGCATCTCTGATGCGCGCTAAATTCATAGGTGCTTGTTTCAACTTCAAATCGTGCTCCGGATAACTTGTACGAGGGCGGACTCCAGAGAGATCTATTTTTACCCTTCATTGCCACCCTGAAGGTGATTCAAGCTCTTTGCTTTGACATTTTCCTTCTTGATTTCCAAATGTCAAGGATCATTGGTCCTTGTCAATTCACCTATGTAAATGATGAACCTGACTCCATGCTTTCTTTATACTTCATATAGGAAAGATGTGTTGTACATGAAATTGGTTCAGCTGTGGACTATCGGAAATTGACCTCGGTACATTCAGCTTTCTTCTATTTCTTACTCCAAGCAACACCATCGACAAAAGGACAGTAGAAGAGGTCGCCCTTACTCCATTTCAATGAAATGGAGGGCGGTTCTTTAAATTCTGCTTTAAGCGACAACCAACAATCGACATTCTAGGCAGCCCTAACCCCTTTTTAGGTGTGGGCAGCCAGAAGTCGCTAACGAGTCGCGCAGGTACCAAACGCAGTGATTTAATGGATTTTCATGTGGAGCAGGTTTATGAATTATATTACTTGAACTGCAGGCTGAGCAAGGATTTTATTTCATTGGGAAGGATCTTCCAGGCCTATTAGAGGCCAAGTTCCAACTGTTGATTGGAAAAAGTAAAGCGCGCCCTCAAGAAGTAGAAGTAGTTATGGGTAGGACACTGAAGGTAAATATGCAGAGTTTCTGATCCTGCAGACCTGAAATTGTGTTTGTGCAGATAAACTTTTTACACAAGTAAATCATTGTTTATATAGACTACTTCAACAATAAAATTTTATGCAAGTTAGTCAATGTTTATGTAGACTACATCCTCCGTGGTTCTGTCGTGTATAATGCCTCTGCGACATCATGATACACCATATCATCCAAGAAAACAGATCGGACCAAAAGTATTGTTGATTCCATTGGAATTTGGGCTCTAATCAGTAGTGCCAACTGTTGTGCTCTGATCAATAGTGTAGTGACTAAACACTTGAAATATTCGGGTGTTGTTTGTTGGGTGAATCAATTATCAGTCCTTAATGAATCACTGATTGTGGGAATGGAATGTGCCATCCTTCTGTTATGGTGTCCATTGCAATCTTGACTGGCTTATTCCTGAATCCCTTTTTCGGTTCGATTTGTCAGGTACCACTGGGTGCCAACGGATGTGCCTATTTTCATTTCGAGGAACTCTGCGACAGACCCCTTGGTGCTGCAGATTATTTTGGATTGTTTAGTAAGTGATGTTTATTCTGCATTTTCTATTGTTCTGCAGATTATTTTCTGCATTTTTCCCCTTTTATTTGTCTGGCGTAGCTTTGTAGTAGTTGAACAGTGGTGGACGTATTTGACTTTGCAAAGATGGAAAATGTTTAGCTCGTTCTGTTTTGGTTTTTGCAGAGAGATTTCATACTCTGGCATTGGAAGGGGTGCCGATCTTCGGGCTCCATAACAGGACAGCAGCATATCGTTTCGTCACATTAGTTGACGTACATCTCATTTCTCATCATGTTTTACATTCCTGACCTGATGAATATGTTGGTTTCCTTCCCATTTTACCCCGTAAACTTGACATGTTGAGAAATGCGAAGTGCTGATCCTGGTATATATTTATTCTGGTGGTGATATAGGTCATGTATGAAAACAAGGCGAGGTTACTTTGTACGGCAGAGGGAAGTCCTATTGAGCTCTTCGAAAGAATAGTGACAGTTGCTGATGCTCAACAAATGGCCCCAAGAACTTCCTCACGGTCAAGGAAAAACGATGACCTTGACCTTTGTGTTGACAACGAATTGGGATTTGCAAAAGATCGCACCATTAGCAGGTAAGACCTTCACATCCATTCTGGAGTATAGAAACTTTGTTATGTGCTTTAATTGTCTTGTAGTTGAATAAAGTGTGCTTGAGTAGTTGTCGTGAGCATCATCATAGTCGAGCTTTTGGCTTGTGTGTGCAGGTTAACAGAGATGAATAGCAAGGAGTATCTGGAACAACATTCCACCTTCCTCCAAGAGAATCATTGGCAAGTAGGAGAATAGAACACCTTCCGAGCATGGTTACTCACCTATTTTTGTTTGTACAACAAATAACAGATGCTGCTTCTCCATGTTGTATCTTACCACATAAAGGAGAAGAATCAGCTTGACAAAAAATTTGCTGCCGATTCGAGAAACATATGCTGCAAACCGATTAGCTCACTGCAGCATACTTTCACCATAAGTTCAGCATTGTGTAACTGGGTATTGCGGTGATTGCAACATCGCTTCCTCCATTTTTGGTTATCTTGTTGTATAAGAATCGATAGTTCGCAAACTGGATCTGAAGCCATAAGCTCCGGTGTGCGTGAGCTCTGAGACAAAATTTTGTACGGCAATAAGTAATGGATGGATTATCCGAAACAAGCAAGGGCATAATTGAGTGTCTATCGGCAGTTTTTGTTACATAATTGTCCGTGCTTTCTGTTTGGTTGGAGCTGGTGAATGCTTCTGTTTGCTGTTTGATGGATTTTTCATAGAGCGGCGAAGCTTCATTATGTGTTCATTACCTTAGATAATCCATCGTCAACGAAGCTTCATTTTTACTTGAGTTTGTGAACTCGGCTAACTTTCTACTCCATCCACACTTCATTTGTTGAGATCAATACTACAACATCCCGAAAGCACCCATTTTCTGGTGGAGAAAATGGGTGATCTTCACGACAGTGATCTCCATGTCGTCCGGCACCCTTGTTGAACACGCATTTAATTTGGGTAACAAATAATGAACCAGAAAAGAGGAAGATGAACGATGGAGATCAATGTTAATAGTAGGTGAATCTTTATCCTTTGAAAAACCACAAGGGGAGCGATGGCGTTCAAAATCTCCCCGTTGAAATGATAAAAATGCAGCGTAGGAGCCAAATGATATGCATTGAGTTGAATAAAATGATTAGATTTGTATTATGACGGGTAAATAAAAAAATTACAGATATAAATCTCGGATCAAAAAACGTTGATAACATTCCGCTGTAATTGCTGCTGAAATTTGGCAATCGTTTCAATTATAGTCGAATCTAATTATTAAACAATCGGCTAAGTTATAAGACACACGAAGTTCAGCATTACGATATATATATATATATATATAGATGATTAGTATGAAACAATTTTATTAATTACCTATTATTTTGTTTATTTTATCTGTATTAATTTTTACCTTACATTCATAAAATTGATTCGATGTTAATAATGATCATACATATCAAACTTATTTCAAGTTTCTTTTTAACAAAAATTAATTGTTGTTTCGAAAAAGAAAAATTAATTGTTGGTTGAGATTTTGCGTATGACAATTATGGGAGATGATCCACAGTCAACGTTGGCTGCGTAAGTTTAACCAGCCAATAAAGGCCAGCCGTCCATTTAAAAAATGAACGGTTGGATTAAAATCAAACTCATCCCTATCCGGAAAAAAGAATCCCGGATGGACTGGTCCTTCCAGGAAAAAGAATCCCGGATGGACTGGTCCTTCGAGGAAAAAGAATCCCGGATGTAACGAAAATTCTTTGAATTTTGACCGTCCATCTCACAAATGAACGGTTAAATAATATTGACTGTATAATCCTTCCCGGCCAATATTGGCTGTGGATCATCTCCCGACAAATTATATCATGGAACAATTAAACCTTACCGGACATGAACATTAACCAAGACTACTTTATTTCGAATACTTGAGTTTAAGCTAGAGCTCGTATTTGCAAAACAATGATATACCAAACCAGTAGAGACCAGAGAACATTTCTATATTATTAGAGATTGTACAAGCAGCAATCCACATTACATTATTTCACATCACATACTTTTGCAAAATACATAGAAATTTAGCAAGCCAGTGATGATCCTCAATCACATGAGTTTCACTTTCCATGTCCACCAGCTCCTGAACCAGCATGAGAACCAGCAAACGAACCGGCCTGCGATCCTCCCCCGGATCCACCGGACCCATAGGTAGTGCTAGTCGAACTAGACGAGCTAGAGCTGGAGCTGGAACTGCTCGACCCCGACCCCGACCCTGACCCTGCGCCAGCACCTGAGCCCGAGCCAGCACCGCCAAGTCCAAGACCAAGTCCTGCGCCCAAACCGACGCCTAGACCACCGAGGTCTATGCCTAGGTCCTTCCTTGCAGGTCGGGCCTCAGATACCATTGCCAGAGTAGATGCAATGAGTACGAGTAGAGCTAATGTTTTGAGAGCCGCCATGTCGAATGCCTGTTGAAACTTGAGCTTAGAGCTGTGTGTATGTGACCTTTGAGTTGTGAGCTTGTTGTGATGACCTCCAGAGCAGGGTAGAAGAGCTATTTATATTTGCACTTCTGCTCGCAATATGCAATGAGATGGTGCACTATACGCGTGTATAATTGTAAGGATAAGAAATGGGCCCGTTGACAAAGAAGAGATATCGATAATTTTATCACCATGCTTATCTGTTAATTACCTTCCAAAGACAGAAATTTCTTACAAGATGAGATCTTAGGATGAAAAAAGTATGATACGATGTATAAATTCATGAGATGACACAACACAAAAAAAGTTATTATCGTCAATCTTATTTAATGGGATAAAGATTTGGTTTGTTGTTATTGGTGGTTAGGTTTTCATGATGGATACCGACACATTGCAAATCAGAAGATCAGAGGATGTGTAGATTTACATGTTATAACACAATGTGAATAAGAGTTTAGTGCTGCATAGGGATGTTTAGACAAAGATCGTGGAGTACACGCTTGTGGTTGTAATTGAAGAGAGGGTAATCTATTGGCAACGTGAAAATACATTTGAAACTCTAAAAAAATAACTTGGTGGATTCATTAGTATGTTTGGTGTTTGCCGTCCATGATTCTAAATGCATCACGTTCACATATAGTGGAAGTTTGGAGATGCATTTTGTGGTTAACTTGAGCATAATGCTCGAATGGGCAATGATCCCTTTTGACTTGAAACATCGAAGATGGGACGCCAACACATGGCACAACCACTGAATCATAACAGACGATGAATAGCAAGGAGTACCTTGAACAACATGCCACCTTACTCCAAGAAAAACATTGGTAAATCGGAGAATAGAACGCCTTCTTAGCGTGATTACTGTAAAATTTTTGGTTGTTCTCTGATTAGGTTTAAAACAAAACAATCAAGATATGTAGTTTCAGATATCAGGACTGCTGGATCCAGGATAATATATATAAAAAACACTAGGCTTGTAACGGGGATGATTTAATCTCCCCGTTTATTCCTAAACTTAATGGTGCAGCTAATATTATAATATATAAATAAAGATATTATCTGTTATAAATAATAAAATATCTCAATAATCTTCTCTTATATTCTTAATATTGTATCAACATTTAGTCTCACTATGCAATATCCAAAAGTGAAACAACAACTATAATGCTCTTCTCACAGCTGAAAATCGTGCTAAAAATCAAAAGAGAGGGATACACAATACAGAAAAAGAGACCACAATACAGACCTTACCACAGTAATTATCCTGATAACAATGAATCATTCATATTATGAAAATAAATAAAGTCTAAAATAATTGAATCAACAAAAAAAAATAAACTTCAATCAACAGTCAATAAGTGTTAGACATTGAAAATTCTAAACTCGAATAATTATCAAAAATGTCCAATAAAAACAAACTAAAACCAAAACTCCTTAATAGCGTGAGTACTTTACTCGTCGAGCAAATAATCATCATCAAAATCCAGATTAAGCTTTTTCATACTCCTCAGTTTTCACGTCATCCATTGTAGGTAACCAAAACATGAATATCATACGTAAATATGTATCCAAGGTTATGTACCATAGTGCAAAAAGTATCTACTTCTACTACAAAAACTTGGCATAATTTTTACAAAGATGAAAATGGACACCAATAGATATTATGATTTAATTTTATCACCAGTACTAACAATTTCTTTAAAAAAAAAAACCGTTTCATGTTTTCATTTGGAAGGCTATAATCAACATGTCTAAACATATGAGTTTGTCGTATCATTAAATTTTGAAATGACACTTCAAACCATGTAAGACATACCATCAAATGTGGAATAATATAAACTCGACTATAACGTCATTGAAACATATCAGACAACTCTTATATCCATATTTGGAAGAATTTAGTACTAATTATTTATACAAAGACTTGTCACATCATCAAATTTGGAATGACATAACGATTCTTCACACTTAACACTTTTTACTAAATGGTCAGAATATTTGAATTGCCGTGAATGTCTATTCGATTAGATTTTCAAAATTCTCCTCAAGATTCGAACTCATTTAAAATGACAAAAAAATGATTAAGATCTTTTTATAAAGTCTTAAATCGCATCTCCCCCACAATTTTGAATGTTCGATCTTTGGGCATACCTTTAGTAAAAAATTCTGTCATGTTTTCCTTCGACTTCATATACGTCAAAGTGATAATTTCATGTTCAATCAAATAATTAAGCATCGCTTGTTTAAGTTTAATATGTCTTCTTTTTCTATTAAAGAGTGAGTTATTGATTATCGTTATAATAGTGATTATCGCAGAACACTGGAACCGAGTTTATCTTAAACTTTTGTAATGGGAGATCTAATATTAAGTCACGTATCCACTTTGGTTCATTAACCGCTAAAGTTAGAGAATAGAGTTCTGACTCCATGGACAACGCTATACATGTCTGTCTTTTAGATTTCCATACTACAGCACCTCTATCCAAGGTAAATACATAACCTGTAATAGACTTGCTGTCTTCCAATTCCGAGCTCCAAGTAGCGTCAGAATATCCTCCAAAGTCGAAGGATGATTTGCATAGCATAAAGCATATGCGTGAGTATACTTAAGGTACCTCATCAATCTCATAAGGGCATCCCAATGATCCTTACCGCGATTAGTAGTCAAACGACTTAACATGTTTACCGTAAAATCTATGTCAGGTCTAGTGTAACTCATAGCATACATGAGATTACCAACCAACTTAGAATACTTTAGCTGGTTCACAGTAAAACCCTCATTCGGTTTTAACCGTTTGTTATAATTGAAAGGTGTCTTAACAACTTTGCACTCACTGTATCTTCACTCAGAAAGTAATTTCTCAATATAATGAGACTGATTAAGGGTGTTCATTCCTTATCGTTCAAAACCTACTTTCATATCAAGTATAGTGCCAACAACATTCATATCTTTCATGACAAATTCTTTCGTTAACGATTATTTCACGTCTTTCAACAAAATGATTAGAATCAAGAATTAGCATGTCATTTACATACAAGCAAATAGTTATGACTTTGTTTGGCACAAAACGATAATAAAGGCACTTATCCGAATTATTGCTTTGAAAACTAAGAGATTTTACTGTTTTGTCAAACTTTTGATGCGACATTTTCGGTGCTTGTTTAAGACCATATAAAGGATTGTTCAATTTATAAATCTTCTTTTCGAAACCTTTCATGACAAATCCTTCATGTTGGTTCATATAGATTTCCTCAGTCAACTCTCCAAGGAAAACTGTTTTCACCTCCATTTGATGAACTACAAAGCCCTGAATAGATGCTAAAGTAAGAAGAATTCTTATTATTGTCAAATGATATACAGGTGAATATACATCAAAGTAGTCCATCCTACTTACTTGAGTATAGCCCTTAGCTACGAGACGTGCATTATACCTCGCTATTAACCCATCTGGATTAAGTTTCTTCTTCAAAATCCATTTGTACTCTACAGTCTTAGCCCCTTTAGGTAAATCGATTAGATTCCGTGTTTGATTTTTTAGTAGAGAATTCATTTCATCATTAATGGCTTCTTTCCATAGCAAAGAGTCCCTGAACCTCATAACTTCCTTAAAAGTCGAAGGATTGGACTCTACATGATATGTCTCAAAGTCCTCGCCAAAGCTTTTGAAAGCTCGTGTTCTCTTAGATATCCTTAACGACATAACGCCAGACTCTGTTGTGAGATCGTCAGAAACTATAGATTCAGGTTTCGTAAGCGACTCTGTAACCATTTCTGTCAAACCAAGTAATTTATGTCTATCCTTAAGGAATTTATCCTCAAAGAAAACAGAATCTCTAGATTCTATCACCTCATTAGTTGATAGATCTAAAAATCGATCTGCATTGTCTTCTGCATTTCCTAGGTACACACAAGTGTGAGTCCTAATCCCCACCTTAGATCTTTTAGGGTATGAAATCCTCACATAGGCTATATAGCCCCATGTTTTAAGAGTGTCATATTTACATGAATGCTTGTATCAAATCTCATAGGGAGTGGACTCCAACTTTGAGTGCGGTATCCTATTTAAAATGTGATTAGTAGTTAGAATTGCATCCCCTCAATAACAAGAAGGCATGGCAGCAATCAATAACAAGGAATTCAACATCTCTGTTAACGTCCTGTTTTTACGATTGAGGTGAGTAAGGAACCGTAGTTTTTAGAATTACTCCATTACAGGCACAAAATTCTTTCAATTCTATTGACCAATACTCTCCCCATCTATCACTTCTAAATCTTTTAATTTTAAGATTTTGTTGATTTTTAATTCTTTTTTTAAATATTTTGAACTTTTCAAAAGCTTCATCTTGAAAAATCGTTTATAAATGTTATCAAGTACTTCCGACCACCTCTTGTTGTGTAATTCTTAAATGTCAGAATGTATCAAATCAAGTTGTGTACTCCTAAATACAGGATGAAAAGATCTCCTTATTATCTTAATTTGAACACAAACCTCACATTAATTAAATGTAATGAATGTATTTATAAATGGAAGTCGATAACTGGCACACGTTGGTTAAGTAACATTACACAGCCAATAAAGACCAGCCGTCCGTCTGTGAGATGGACGGATAAGATTGAAAGAATTTTTGTTACATCCGTTATACTTTACAACAGATACCATTATAAAGATTTTCCCGAAGGCTAAAATAGATGAAATTACGATCGTAACCTTAGATTAAAATGCGGGATTTTTACATGGCTTTCGGTATACTCTACTGCGGAAGCACGGCTTCTGGTATTAACAAGTGTCAACTAATCAAAACTGCACACGTGTCGTATCCGGTATTATTTTTCCCGGATGCCAAGTTTGAACGAATAAAAAATACACACGTGTGCAACTGGTATTCTTTTTCTCGAATGCCAGGTTTTAAAGAATCACAACAGCACACGTGTCACTACTTTATGTGTTTCAGATCTGGAATTGATGTTCACCCAATTATATTTGTCCAAGTGTTGATCTACTGAAAAACGCAAATACGAAAAATTTGCTCTTCATTTCACTCAGTTCATACTTTCTTTTTGTTTTTACTTCCACAAAAATTTCTCATGGAGTCATATTTTGATTACGATTTCGAAGATGAAGAAGTTTTGGCCTCCAATGAGCTAATCCAAAGCGATGAATATGAGAATTCAGACCCCCTTGAAGGTAAAACGTTCAACACGTTACAAGAAACGGAGGATTTTTACAAAGGTTTTGCAAAAAGTACGGGATTCCAGGTGAATATCAAGGCCAGTAGGAAACACACTCGTTCAGAAGATTTATGTTCTCGGATGTTCACTTGTCGATTGACGGGGAAATCAATAGAAAGCGAAGAGCTAGAGCCGACGGAAAAAAAATCAGAAAACGAGATCGTGTACAACGTACGGGTTGTAGAGCGAGAATGTTCGTCGTCCATCGTCCGGCGGTAGACATTTGGCTCGTTACAAGGTATGAAGATGGTCATAATCATCCTCTAGTTTCTCCTAACAAAGTGAATCTTATGTCCACAAGAGAGAACATCACTTTAGTTGCGAGAGCTTCGTAATTTGAGAAATGTTTGAGATGATAGTATCGAGGATGCACAGGCTGCAGTGAATTATTTGAAGAAGCTCAATGATGATGAAATGGGCAACTTTTTCTTTTGTTACAAGACCGACTCGGAGAATAGAATCGACACAATTGTTTGGGTTGACTCCACATCTCGGATGGCTTACGAATGTTTTGGAGATGCAGTTACGTTCGATACCACGTATCGAACGAACAAGTACTCGATGCCTTTCGCGCCGTTCATTTGATCTTGTTCGATTTTGCACCATTGAGAGATGAAACAGAAGAAACGTTTGAATGGGTGTTTAGTACTTGGTTGGACGCAATGAAGACCAAAGCTCCCAACACAATCATCACGGATCAAGATAGGGCGATGGGCAATGCGATCGTTCAGGTTTTTCCAGACACTCATCATGCATTTTGCTATTGACACATAAGTTCGAAATATCCAGAGAAGCTACACCATGTTTATTCACGTCATCCGGGCACGTTCAAACGTGATTTTCATCTTTGTGTGATGAAATCTCTAACAATTGAGGAGTTTGAAGCACTATGGCAACAGCTGCTGATCGATTATTGGTTGACGGACAATGAATGGTTGCATTCTCTATACATGGTGAAGGAAAAATAATAGCCTAAAACCTAAAACATGGTTTTTTATTTTTTTATCGAAAGCCTAAAACCTAATAGCCTCCTTACGTAATGTAGAACAGTGAGTTCACTTGGAGGCCATATGCTCAATTTGATTATATGTTTGACGAGGACATCTTCATGGTTGTCAACGTCGTTGTTGGGATGGCTTATACTCCGTTGATACATGGGCCGATCGTGGAGTATCAGATGCCTGATAGAGTCATGCGGTAATTTTTTGGATGCTTGCAAGGCATTCCTACGACTCCTGTGAATATGAGGGTCCTAAGACAGCCGCTCCATACGGATCCGAGGGATAAATTTCGACAGGTAGATGCGACAGCACTACGATCGGATCACTTGATACTTTGGGACGATTGGCAGGCATCATTTGATGCTGTTGTTACATCTGCGGCCGAGGTCTTACCGTTGGAGGATTATTTTTCATGGTATAGACGCATCACTCGATTGTGTATTCATCCACCAAACCTCAACCCCGGACCATGTACGAGCCTCGCTCCTTATTTGATCAGTACTGAGGTCTTTCCATCGTAAGTATCTTTTTCTTATTTTTTTCTTTAATATTTAGTTGTTGTTGGACGTGCATTGAATAATTTCAATATATTTTCAGATTACAAGCCATCGACATTTCGTCGACAGCATTAGGGAGGCGCAGGTCGCCTTTCCTGACCACATCGCGGCTTTACTTTCGCCGATGGATGCACAGTACGAGGCTTTTATGGCCTCGGTTCTTGGGAGAAAGAGAAAGGACGTAGGACCTGATGATATCGCTCCAACTCAGAGGCAGCTCACATCTGTCGCGGTGCCACAACATTCATCGCACAGGCAGTCTTTCGGCCGTGACGAGCCAATTCTCTGGACCAATCCCACGACGACTACAGATTGGTCATACAGTGTTGAGTATCTTGTTCCCCAGCCGTCAATGTCATTACCTGAGGGTCTCCTGCTTTCAATGGTTACCGAGGGCATACCCCCGATAGTATCCCTAGCAGAGCTCCCAACAACTTATCCAGCCCCTGCTCCCCCTTCTCCTGTAGTTGTTGACTCGGTGCCAGTATATCGTGGGCCTAAGGGCCATCCAATGAAGAAGATTGCGCCCACAAAGTTGGCAAGGATAATGCAAGACATATTTTATGCTCCATCATCTACTGATTCTCATTTTCTAATTACTATGGAGTAAAGCAAGGGACTTTATGACTTGACACAGAGTGCATTGAAATCACTTGCTCCTAGTGAATGGCTCTTTGATGAGGTGATTGACGCATATGCTAGACTTATGGTTTCGAGACCTTCATGCCAGAAAAATAGGGTTTACATTCTGAGTTGCCTATTTCCGCAAATGTGCTCAAGAGATTTAGACAATTGGTTTGCACTAAAGGCACAAAAAAAAAAAAAAAAAAAAACCAAGCATGTCGCTCCTCGAGGTCCCTAAAGATGTAAATGCCATTGGATCGGGTCATTTCACATATGTGAGAAGCGAAGGACAAATTCCGATCCATACAGCTTTACTTGTGATGATTCCGATGTGCATCAACTCGCATTTCATCTTATACGTGTTCAATCTGGGTAAATGGACTGTACATCTTCTTGATCCCATGTATGATGATACCGAATACATCACGGTAGCCCAGATGTATCACGTACATAGCAAATATGTGGTGAGTTTGTACATGGAACGATCTTCTTTCATTGGTTTTACCTTAACTTCGCTAATTTGGCTCGTTTTGTGGTATGCAAAGGGAGTACTTTGCTCATCTTTTTCGATCATTGCATCCCGACAAGTTCAGGAAGACTGCTCCCAAATTATCACTGGTCAAGAAAAGGCCCAAGCAAACCAACACTAATGATTACGGGGTGTGTGTATTGAAGTACATGGATTACATAATGTAAGGGATCAAAATGACGGATTCTACATGGACACTCGATGATGCGGACAATTATAGATACAGGATTGCGTACGAATTATTAACTTGTAAGGCTCGAGAGATGCCTCCACAACAAGAAGGATCATGAAATGATTAAATGTTTATTGTATCTTAAATGTTATGATTCTGTAATGAATGTTTGTTATTTTTTGTTGAAATGCTGTATGCATTGTTTTTTTTTTTTTCGCGGGTTTGCTGCAATGTAATGTATTCAAAGAGAAATTGACAATAGTTCAAACAATGATTTTCTGCTGGACTGGTCTTCCGGGGAAAAGAACTCCTGAAGGCTTATTGTTGGACTCGCCTTCCGGGGATTTTTTTTCCCGATAGGCTTATTGCCTTCCGGGGTTCTTTTCCTCGAAAAAAGTGAAACCCCTTTAATTGTTTTTTTTTTTTTTTTTGCCTTCGTTTATTG
>JAOVYX010020569.1:0-16870 GCA_035668315.1 Drosera spatulata | reverse complement strand
GAGGCAAAGCGACTTGGACTTCGAGTCGACAAAGAGCAAGGTATGCTCAAGGCTGTGAACTCGAAGGCCGAACCAATCGATGGCGTGGCCCGTGGAGTGCGGCTTCGCCTTAGAGATTGGAAGGGATCGATGGATCTCACGGTCGTTCCCATGGACGACAATCTTTTGGTGCTTGGCATCGACTTCATCAAGGGCGTGAAGGCGATACAAATCCCCTTCGCTAATGTGTTACACATAGCGAAGGATGATGGAGTTTGCGTGGTGCCGATGGTGCGACGAGCGAAGAAGCCTCAAGAGAAGAGGGTCGCGACCATGCAACTCTTTGAGGGAAGCAAAAGTGAGGAATCCATTCACTTGAGGAGAGGTGAGATCTCTCACGCGGCAAGGGAGGTGCAAAGAAGATCTCACGAGTCTTGCCGAAGGAGCACGAGAAGGAACTCCATCCAGGACGGCAAGATGGCTGCTCGAAGGTTCATCGCGACGACCAAAGGAAGGGACCGAGTCATACGAGAGCGTCGCGACGAGGACGTTCGTGACATAGGTGGAGGAGTATGTCACGGACGGGCTAATTCGTGAGGTTCGCCTCGAAGAATTGTTTAGAATTCTCCATATTTCTCTAGACAATTCTATACGTTTCTAGAGTTTTCTTGAGAACTCTAGGGTTCCCCGGAATTCTCTAGAATTCCCTGAAATTGGGTAGAGTTTTTTAGGGAATTCTTGTACATAGGAGAAGAGTCTAGAAGCCTCTTGTACACTCTTAGGAGAGGAAGAGTATGGAAGAGTCTAGATCACAAAGTCTAGACCCTTCCATGGAGGTGTATATAAAGGGATGCAAGGCTCATTTGCCAAACCATCCCAAGTCATTCCAAATATTCTTGTAAGCTCAAAGCCTTGTAATCTCCCAAGTATCCTCAATACAAAGCTTGTTTCCAAGTCCAAACTCTCTTGTGTTCTCAAATATCACCTTTTGGGTGACGAGTAGGCTGAACTCAAGCGAAGGTGTGAGTATCTTGAGTGCCGCACAGGTTGCAAGAATCTAACCCCGCGACAAGAAATATCATTTTCGTAAAATTATTGTGAAACACCAATCATAGTTTTGTTGGATTTAGTGTGTGTTTTCAGCAAGTTTGACACATTTTAATGTGGGTCCTGAACGTCGATTTGGAATGAATTTGATTTAACATGATCTACGTTCATTAGAGATGGACATAGTATATTAACCCTCTCAAAACTCATAAAAAGTGAATGAAAAATTGATGCTCAAAGTATGGTGTTTGATGCATTTAATGTGGAGGAATGTAGCAAACCCACATTGAAATTTGTGTAGATGCAAGAATGCCTTATAAGTAGGTATCTTGGGATAAGGGGAGGGCCCCTTGGGGTTACCATATTTTGTGTGTGTGGGGGAGGACCTAGGCATTGCCTTGATTAACACACACGCGGGCGGGATCGGGCCGGGCCTCGGGATGCAGAGTCGCTACGACCGCATGGGCCGCAGGGCTACACGGCCAGGCCCTGTTATACTGTAGCCCAAGCCCAAAAAAGTTGGGGGTCAAACCTATCTGACTTTGTCAGTTTTTTGGAGTCAGTGAACCAGGATCCGCCACGTGTCTCTCCCGCCAACTGATTTTGCACTCTATATGAACATTGCACCGCATTCCATTTCTTGCACTCTGAATCCTCTCTTCCTCTTCTCAACACGAGTATATCGACGTGTTGAATCGCTTCTCTTCCTTTTACATTGCACGAGCATATCGACGCGCATTGCATTTCCAGATTGCATTCTCTTCTCTTTCTTTGCGTTTCTAAAAATCTGCTTCCTTTGCGTTTCTGGAAATCTGCTTGCATTTTCTTCTCTTCCAGGAAAAGTTCAAAACATAGAATGGTATGTTTGTGTTTCGTTCAAGGTAGTGCAACCTTAAACGATTCGTGTTGTTGTATCTTGGAGGCTGTTTGTCGCAGTCCGTGTGCACTGAACGGGATAAATAAGTCTTAAGGAAAGAGTCGTACTCGCCTCGACATAATATTTAGTCTTCTATTTTCTTATTTCCTTAATCACCTCTTCATCTAATCATTAAACCGATAACAATCTTAAGACTTATTTTGTACTGTTTGATTGTGAATTGGTGATTGTTTTGGGAACTGTTTGATTTGTCTACGGATACCGACTACTTCGCCTGCAAGTTTGATTACCTTCGGGACTATAAACTTGATTGCTTAGTCTACGTTCTCTTATTACAAATCCTACAAATCTCTATTGCCTATATCAAAGTAATCTAGATCTGTTAACATAGTGCTCGTGTGATCAAAGTTTGTGACATACGTTTATTTATGTCTGTGTATATAGAAGAAATGGGAACAGAGGTTCCAAATACTGCAATTGGAATGAGCGTGAATCCTCCGATCAGCTGGGATCCGATCAAGTGCAAAATGTATGCTCTGGCAAATCTAACAACGATCAGCATCCACTGGTAACTCTCTAAAGTAAGTGCGAAGCCAGGCAATAGTACAGTATGACCTCCGCTGGCCACTAGGAGTCAAACCTAAAAATTGACCACACAAGGCGTAATAGTGGCCTCTAGTAGAAACGATGATTGGCGTCCCATAGCTACGAAAACCTAGGAATAGCGCTACGTCCTCCAATGTCACTGTAGCCTCCACAGATCAAAGATGGAACGTGTATGTCTCATGTCTCCACCTCTCCACTAATGCTGTAATCAACGAATGATTGATGGGTATGTCTACTACCCTATGGAACCACCAAAATCCTACTCCGGTTGACGCAAGCCGATCCAATACCCTCGGATGTGGCTCCCATGAATGATGACGTGTAACCAAAAAACGATTTGTATATTATTTATAAGTTATACAGAACCTCTATATCCATCAAAGTCAACGAAGCAAGATTTCAACCTCTTCTATCCATATGATCTCCGATCTATGCTGTGGCTGACGAGTCAGGATCGTACCGACTAGTGCACCCATCACATCAATATTGTCAATAATCTCGGCCCTCCACCTCCGGTGGCGCTGGAGCAACTCTACCACTGCCTCGAAGAACCGCTGGTCTAAGACTAGTGACTATTGGTGTCAACCATGAAGGGAAACTACCGGAAGGCTGGCCTGTGGCTTGTGTATCGGTAGACTACTCCTCATCCCCTTGTTGTTGCATACTAACTTAAACTAATCTGTATGATAATCATATCATATGATTAACATTACACTAAATTCGGGAATGATAACACATTATAACACAATCTACACTAAATTAGTTTCAACCTTAACACTAACATTGTGTTAATTTGAATGAAATTAAATCACATTACCTAGTTTAAACAACAAACAGTGAAATCATGCGCTAACTAATTTGATTAAATTACGATAATATGATTAATTGTATAGAAACAGTAGCATTTTTAGCAATAATTATACAGACACAAAACAATGTCGTAATATTTTGTAAACATCCTTGTACTAACAAAATTTTCTACAGTGTGGAGGGAACTAAACAATTTAATCTAAATAACCTAAATCCCATATTTCTTAAATTAATATTAACTACCTGTTATTTTTTTAATTGTTTAGTAAATTAGTACTAACTAATTATTATTTTAAACAATGTAACCTATTTAAATTACATAATTTCGTCATACTTAGTAAACATCCTTGCACTAAGAAATTTTGTTATAATGTGGGGGGAACTAATTAACAATTTAATCTAAATCACGTAATTTCCTAACTTCCTAAATTAATATTAACAAATTGTTATTTTTTCAATTGTATCCTAAATTATTATTAACTAACTGTTATTTTACTAATTATTCCGTAATTGTTTCCTAAATTAATATCACCTAATTGTTATTCAACTAATTATTTCCTAAATTATTTTCTAAATTAATATCATTTAAAGGGCATATTAAAAGCAAAACATAAAAGGTTTTAGGATTATCTTGACTAAAGTTAATCCTAAAACCTTGCCGGAACTTCACAGCAAATTCGCCGGAACTTTGTCAGAACTTCGTCGGAGTATTCCAACAAAATTTTTGAACTAAAATTTCAAATTTATTTTAAAAAATAATTATTTGAAATTATGAAGAAGATTGAGGAGATAGAGGGGAATTTATAGGAAGGAGAGGGGTGAAAGCTCTCGGTGTGGGTTTGATTTTGATTTCCTATTGAACTAAAGGCGTCGTGCGCCTTTTACAAGCTTGAATCTGTCCTGTGCCTTCACAACAAAAGGCTTCGTGCGCCTTTTGGCACAATAAAGACGCTCTGCATCTTTTTATAGGAAACCCGTAGGGCGCGTCTTCTCACTAGATTTTGAGAAAATGCATATTTGAAAATTAACTATTTTGACATCTTATTTTGGGAATTTTGTTTGTAAAAAAACCCCAATTAAGGAAAAAAAAAAAACCCCAAAAGCACTCTATTTCTGGTGAACAACACTTTTCTACTAAGTAGGCCAGAGCACTTTTCTCATTTACTCTCATCGAGACCCAGTCATACTGTTGCAGGAAGACATCCTTCTTATTTTCACGGATTTCATTTGTTCCCTCATTTCGCAGCAGTAGTGCTTCCCATGCTTCCTTCACTGTGGTGGTATGGACCACGATCTCGAACATAACGTCGTCCATAGCCTTGTATATCTGATTCTTGGCTCTTCTATCCACCAACACCAGATCCAAGTCGTCTCTTGTCCACAGAGACTTAGGCTTGTCAACTTCTCTGGTGCCATCCATTGGATCTGACATTTGTGGAACATGAGACCCATCTGTGATAATGTCATACATTCTTTCGTCAATGGAATCCAGATGAGCTAGCATTCTAAGCTTTAAATGGTTCAATTTGTCGAAGGAGCAGGAAGGTGGCTCTCCACTATTCGGACACTTTGGTAGCTTTGGAGGAGTCATGATTGAATCTTCATAAAAATAAACTGTTAGTAACTTCTTTATAGACTGATATAAAAATATGACCTTTTCTTTCCAATAACGATTAAGTCTGAAAAGATAGGCTCTAATACCAATTGAAAGTCGCAGAAATAACCAGGGGGGATAAATAGGTTATCTCAAAAATTTTAGTAGGCAGTGCAGTAGAGCTATGAGCTGATCTGCACTACCCGAGTCTGCTGCAGTATTGTGAAAGTTTTGCAATTGAGACTTTAGCTTTGAAAAGATTGTCTCATTGGACTTTTGAGTTCTTTACTAACAGTTTTAGGAATGAAAAACCAGTTCGGAAAAGTAAATGAGACAGGATTTTATACTGGTTCAGACATCTGTTATCAACAAATAACAGAAGCTAATCCCAGTCTTCCCTTGGTGACCAGTGTAGTCAAGCCAAGAGGAGGTTCACTAGTTTTTGTTTTAGGCTTATAAGATAACCCCTTTACAACAAGATCCTACTTTCTAAAGGATGAGGAACCTAGAACTTGCAGTGCTCTGCTGTAGTTGTTGTTCTTCACTTGCAGACTAGTTAACCTTTTTCACACATTCTGAATCTGTGATTCAGCTCACGCACATCGAGTCTCCAAGGATTTTTCTTCGTTTGAAAGTTTTGAAATAATATTCAAGTTTTTTCTCAGACTCGTCAACCTTTTTCTCTGCGCTGTGAATCCCCTTTTATAGGTTTAGGAAACCAGAACCCGCGACTGTACGATCTGATAGTGACAACTTTACCTTCTACTGCAGTAGACTGACCTGGCTTCACCTTTTATGATCCTGTACACATCACCATTGATCTTGTACATATCACCATTGCCTCACCTTCTCTTTTTTATCCCTTCCTTGTTCCTTTCCATTCCAGCATAACTTATACTGCACCCAGACTTATACACCAGGTCTACTGCACATCTCTGCTACACAACCTCTGTTGCATCCTCAACTGCATAAGCTCTGCTGCACAGTCATCATATCCAGCCTTTCTGAAACTTCACTTGCACCAAGTATTGAAGCCAATCTACTGCAACTTAGCTCCCACTCAACAGCTTCCAGATCTTATCTACTCAGCCTGCTAGTGTAGCCTCGTCTGCACCCAGCACTACACTCAGTCTTCTGTAATTCAACTTACATACTTGCACTGTGATATGGCTCACTTTACCTTGAACACAAGAAGGGTCCTAGATCATGAAAATCCTGAGACACTTCTACTGCCGTATACATCTGATCTTTGGCATGTAATTTTGTAGCCCCTTGTAGTCTGTATAGCCCTCGTCTGCATGCCTCTGCTGCACGATCTCTGATCCTAGTCTGCAACTATCTAGTTAACTATTACAGCCTAAGCATCTATTACATACATAATTTCTTATTAAGTTTTGTTCATCAATTCTATACAAATGGAGGGATTGTACATTTCTATCAGAGAGCAAATCGAAGATAACAATTTCGAAGAAAAGACTAAGGAACATGTATATATATTTTGAAAAAGAAAAAAAATAATAAAGAATCGTTAGTTTTGACGGAAGATATAAACGCCGAACGTTATTCTTTAAATACTTCATTATTTAGGTTGGTTTTTTGTAAATATGATGATTTGGGTTGGTTTTTGAAAAATACCAAAAATTTCAACTGCTTATTTGTAAAAATATAAAGAATCGTTAGTTTTGACGGGAGAAATAGACGATGAATATTATTCTGTAAATACCTCATGATTTGGATAGGATTTTTATAAATATGATGATTTGGATTCATTTTTTTTTTATAAATAACAAAGATTTTAGTTGCTTATTTATAAAAATCCCAATAATAAAAAAATCCAACACTCATAAATTAACGTGTCTACCATTAGGGTTAAAAGCCTCCATGAAAATAGATAGGAAAAAAAGGGTGGCTAGTGACACTTCATATATCAATTGTTTAAATAAAGATTGAGACTAAAATAATTAAATTAATGATTGAAACTCCAACATGATAATTAAATCTCAATTCTTCTTTTTTATTGAAACAAATCTTAATTCTATTGTTTAAATCTCAATTGTTAATTAAACATTAATGACACAAACTGACATTGATAAACGGACAGAGAGTATGTAAATAGTGACAAATAAATGATTGAGATTAAACTAAGATAAAAAAAAAGAGAGAGAGAGAATTTAAATGAAAATGCTATGTTTTAATTTAACTATCATCTTTTGTAACTTAATTTTGATCAATCAATTATCCCTACCCACGTAAGTACTACCTTCGTACTATCAAAGATGCAACACTTTTCTAATTTGTATGTTTCAAAAGATACAACATTTTCATATTTGGAAACTTTTTATAAAAAAAAATCAAACTATGTTTATTATTTGTTTTATGTCTGTAATATCCCAAAAATTTTTCGATTTAAAAATATATAATAGTTATAAAATATACGTGCGGTACGAATATAATAAATGCTCAAATAAAATTTATGAACGACGTACGTTACATCGTTAAAGTTATTGTGCGTTTGAGATACAAATTTAAGCTTGAAAATTTGAGATAATTGAACGAAAAGTGATTATGAGATATTTGGGATAATTAAATCGACACGAATCAATTAACGAAGGATCAATATTATGAAACTGAGATAAATATAGACTGACGAAAATATAATGAGGGACTGAGAGTCACCTTTCTTTCCTTATTTGTTTTTCTCACCCGGCACACTTCACCAAACCCACCAAACCAACCACCACTCACCCACCACCACCAACCTCCACCCCACCAACCGTCACCGCCCTTCGCATGCCGTCGTCGCCGCCGTAGATCCCTCTCCCCTTCTCCTCTTTCCCTTCTCTTCTTCTTTCCCTTCCTCTCTGCCGCACAGCCCCACGCCGCCACCATCACATCGAGCTCGACCATTGGCGCCAAGCCTCGCGCCGCCGCCTGTCGTCGTTGCCAGAGCTCGTCGACGGCCGTTCTCAGCCACGACGAGCCTAGATCCAGCCATCCCCGGCCCCGAGCGCGACCCCGGAGCTCCTCGACCACCATCTCAGCTCGGCCCAGCAGACCCAACGGGCCCGGGTGCAGCCCAATATCCCAACAGCTGCCCGATGTTGACCCGACAGTAGCTCTGCAAGCCCAAGTGTGGCCCGAAGCTGGCCCGGACAGCAGGCTCGACGGCCCGGTGTGACCCGACCCTGGCCCTGTGCGGCCCGGCGCGATCCGATGCTTCATTCGAACGTTCTCGTCGTTTCGTCCCGTGTTTTATTTTGAATAACTCATCGGGGAGGTAACCATCATTAAACCTTTCTTGAATGTCTGTGAAAATCGTGTTTGAATGCAGGATTGTGATGGGTGGTTGTTGATGTGATACCGTCGGGTTGGCGAGGATATGATTTTGTGTTTGTGTGATGTGAATTGTGCGTAATTGATGATTACGGTGGATGGGAAATGCGTGTTGGGTTTTAAGGAAGGGATATGGGATGCCGATGGGGCATCGATGTGTTTATGTTTGGTTAGATCGTCGGGATGACGAGGTTGTTGGGTTGGGTTTATGTTTATGTACGAGTTTGGGAATGAAAATGACGTTAAAGGAACTATAGGGACATGTTTATGTTGGGTTGAATTGGTTTTGAAGTGATTAAAATGGCTTGGGTTGTACTTTTATGTTTTGATTATAACGGTGCGAGATTGTGACGGCTTTGTATGGACTTATGTGGCGAGTCGTTTGTGTTGAGTGGTCTTGATGTGTTGTCATTGGAATTAGAGCGTCGGGTTGGCGAGGTCTATAGATTTATGTACAAAAGTGGATTTGGTATAGGAAATAATAACAAGAAAGGTATATATTTATGTGAGGATGCGATAGGACTATTGTGGTGGTTATGGATGAGATTGGATTGTCCCGGGTTGTATCATCAAGGATAATTGTGACTATGCTTGCTAAATGTGTTATGTGTGATTATAGTACATACTTTCCATGCTATTTAACTTTTGAATATGTATTATATATCATAGTACATATTAATCAGGTAATCGAGATTTAAGAAACACTACAACAAATATAATAACAAACCAAACTTAATCGAACAAGTCCGTTGTCGTCGATGAGGTCGTATAGTGGGTTCTTCGGGATCGAGTTCATTGGCTCTAAGAGTGTTCAAAGTAGATATGACGGGGTCAAACGTTAAATCTAGCTAGTAAGAAGACAAGTGTGGTTCTCTTTATATGCGCAACGACAATAAGTCGCGGGCCAGAGTATCGGCCGATTGGGTGAAAGGTTGCCCTCTGCAGGGGGACCTTCGGCATGTAAGTGAGGGTTTAACAAACCGAAGTACACGTAAAAGACGTAATGAGTTTGGACCGCGTACCCAAATCATGCGTAGTATTTATGAAAAACAGAAACATTTTCACAAAAGACAATGAGTTTTCAAATGATTTTGGAGAATGATATGTGACTGAGAAATTGGCCCAGGTCAGCGTCTAAGCCTCAAAAATCTCTCTTCATCTTCTGTCCTTATTGAGTTCTGTCATTCATGTTGGGACACGGACTTGCGATGGTTGAGAAAGTAAAAAGAATATAAAAGAGAACAATGGCGTCTATGCTTTTAATATATGTATCGTTTGATATGACGTTCATATTTTTCTACGGCTATTAGAAAATGTTTTACAGGTACTCACCGATCGCCATAGTCGGGGGAGTATCCTGCAAATCGAATGCATAGACTTTGGTTGCTGAGCTTTTAGCTCACGGTTATGTGTTTTATTTGCAGATCTATCACCAAGCAATGCTGAAATGGTAGAGTGAGATTTTATGCAGATAAATATTTACCTCATTATCCGAAATGCAATAAGCGCTTGTTAGAAATCACTTGTAGGCGACAAGACATTGTAATGTAATCGGGATTGTATATTATCATTTGGAATTATAATTTGTATTGTTTAGGTTGCTTCCTTAGCTTCTATACCGACAAACCTATTTGGTTTGATTGGCCTTGTCATGGACTGAGTCCATGACGGCATAACGTCACTTACCGGCCATCCCGGATTCCGGGATGTTACAGTATGGTATTAGAGCAACCCTGTGACTGCGTGCTAGACTTGTGGATAAGAGGTCCAGGTCAGCCGCCTAGCGGGAGAAGGTTCTGGGGCAGTGTATTGTGTTTGAAGTCGCAACGAGGGCGTTGCATTTTTTAAGTGGGGGTATATGTAATACCCCAAAGAAATACTTAAATGGTTTGATAGTACTATCTATACCAACAAGGTGCACCTTCGTTTTCGGTAGCCCATCATTTTAGAACTTCGCAGTTAAGCGTACTTAACGCGGAGTAATGCTGGGATTGGTGACTTCCTGGGAAGTTTCTCAAAACGTGCGCGAGTGAGGCCAAAGTGAACTGAAAGGACTAGTGTTGATCTGTGGGGCCAGTTGTCAGTCTGGCGAGCGGTTCTTGGTGACGACCCGACAGCAAGGATTTGGCCGGGGCATTACAATGTCACATTAACTCATCTCATTATTTTTCTCTTTCTTTTGTTTTTGAGATTCTACAAATAACCACCTTAAATCTTAGTATTTTATAAAAAAAACAACAACAACAACAAATCAAGCGTTAATCGCATCAAGTGGGATCGGCTACATGAATACGACAACGTCATTCCAATCCGTCATGTACATCATCTTTTGTAAGATTATAATTGGCCATATCATACTTCAAGGTTTCTCTCATGGTTTTTCTTTTAGATCTCCTTCATCCTCTCTTGACATGTGCTAACTCTCAAGCTTCACATCTCCTAACAGAAGCTGTGACTGGTTTGCGTTTCACATGACCATACCGTCTTAGTCGTGACTCCCTCATCTTATCTTTTATTGGAGGCACACTCACTTTCTGTCTGATAACTTCATTTCGTATCCTATCTAAATTTAGTAATTTACAAAAAAAAAAAAACACTTTAAATTTTCATATTTATAAAAACACTACCCGAATTATATAAAAGTTATATAATAACTGTTGTCGTTAGTGAATCCATCGACTTTAACAATTTTCGACATTTTTCTTTTTTTTCTTATTTACTATTTTCATATTTACACCCAAATAATGACCATTATGATTTGTGTGGTTGAATTATAGAAATTTAATAAAATAACTAAGATTTGAGAAACAGAAAAATTGATGAAATTGAACAAATAATATGAAGACAATAGATTTTCATACAAAGGGATGAAAAAACTATATATAGATGAATAGATTAGATAAAAGAAAAGTAAGAAAAAGTCGTTCAAAACAACTATTTTACTAACTATAACAGTTACTTTGAAAATATCATATGATTTAAGTAGTATTTTTGAAAATTTAATATGATTTGAATAATATTTTTATAAATATGAAGATTTGAGGTTATTTTTTTATATAAATTTCTAAGATTTTAAATAATTATATATAAAAATTCTTTTTTTTCATTCTTTTTTCTTGCAAACCCGAAAGGACAAAAAGATCAACTTTAATGAAGTTAACACAATCATAAAAAATTTGATCCGCATCAAAATATTGCAAACTTTGTCGGATTAAAAAAGCATAACACTCCTTTTCCATGTTGACGTAAATGGAAAAGGTTCAAGAATTTATCCGGTTTAAGTACAAGTACACACTCCAATTTTCCCCAAATCGGAATTCCCCAAATCAGAATAAACCCCATAGACTCAAACCAAATGGAATGAAAGCCCTGGACAACTCCTCTCCTGAATTCTTTCTTCTTCTCCTCATCTCTTTCATCCATCGACTCCATCAAGGCACCAATGGCCTCCTCGACTCCCCCTCACCGCTCTCTCCTCACAACCCCAAAACCAACCCCACCTCACCCTCACCAGAACCCTCGTCGCTTCCCTTCCCCAAAACCACAAACCCCCAAAACAACCACCAAAGCCAAAACAACCCATCTTCAAAACCCAGCTTTCTTCCCACCTCTCCCTTCTTCTCCCAAAACCCATCTCTCCACGGACTTCAATTCCAAGAAACCAACCCGCTACATCTCCAAGATCCACTTCAACCACCCCAAGATCACCCTTTCCCGTAGCAACCACAGCCTCAAGGCCGAGGAAGCGTTGCAACGGATCATAAAGGAGTCCATGGATGAGGCGATAGAGGGTTTGATACGTGGGATTCGTGTTTCAGGTTCGGAGGATTATGGGTTTCTGTTCAGGGAGTTGGGGAATCGCGGGGAGATAGGGAAGGCGATGGTTTGTTATAGGGTTGGGGTGAAGGGAGAGAGGAAGGAGAGCGAGAAGGGGAAGATGGTGAGTTCAATGATTAGTGTTTTAGGTCGGGCGGGGAATGTGGGGTTGGCGAGGGAGGTTTTCGAGGAGGCTGTGGAGTTAGGGTTTGGGTATACGGTTTATGCGTATTCGGCGTTGATAGCGCATACGGGAGGACGGGTTTGTGGAGGAGGCGATCAGGGTTTTGGAGAGGATGAAGAGGGTTGGGTTGAGGCCGAATTTGGTCACATATAATGCCGTGATCGATGCGTGTGGGAAGGGCGGGGTTGAGTTTGGCAGGGTTTTGGAGATTTTCGAGGAGATGATTGGGAATGGGATAGTTCCCGATCGAATTACGTTTAATTCGTTGCTCGGGGTTTGTAGTAGGGGCGGTTTGTGGGAGACCGCAAGGGGCTTGTTTGATCAGATGGCATACAGAGGGATTGATCAGGATATATTTACGTATAATACTTTGTTGGATGTGGTTTGTAAAGGTGGCCAGATGGATATGGTTTTCGAGATCATGTCTGAGATGACTGCCAAGGGTTTGATGCCCAATGTTGTAACTTAAATTGATGTGTATGCCAAGGGAGGGCTATATCAAGAGGCGATGGTGTTTCAGGAGTTTAAGCAGGCTGGTCTATAAGCAGATGTTGTCCTTTATAGCGTCCTCATTGATCCCTTGTGTAAGAATGGTTAGTGGAGTCGGCTGTATCACTACTTGATGAGATGACTAGAGAAGGGATCAGGCGAAATGTGGTTACATATAATACCATAATAGATGCTTTTGGTCGGTCCGCTGCAGAAGAATACTCCGCTGATCAGGTAGTTGTGGAAGCTGATAAATCACATTTTGAAGCTTCTACTGTGAAGCAAATTGAGAATGTAGCTGGAAAGGAGGTTCATGTTGAAGGCGAGTATAGGGTTATTGAGATTTTTTGGGAAGCTAGCGGCGGAAAAATCCTTAAACACCAAGAAGTTGAGCAATAATAGGCAAGAAATGCTCTGCATCTTGGCTGTCTTCCACAAGATGCACGAGTTGGAGATAAAGCCTAATGTCGTCACCTTTTCTGCTATTCTTAATGCCTGCAGGTAGTATTATGAATCTTCCTTTGAATCCAATTTAGTTCATCCATGAGATATCAGCCATCCTAATTCAAGTAACCATTAGCTTTGTTAGTTTTCACTCCACTCTCAACAAATTTGATGTCAAGAGCTCAAACATTGTTAAAAAAGATTCTCATTGCTTAGCGTTATAGAGTATATATATATATATCGAAAATAGGTCATAGGCTCAGCCCTTGTTTTAGATCTTCTATCTGACGAATTGGTTAGCGAAGCAGTAGTGGCAGAGGTCGACCAAGCTTGCCTATCTCGTTAGGATATTGGTCTAGTCTCAGGTTACAACAACCATTTGGTCAAAATTTTGTGAGTTCTATGACCCTTTTCGATCATTCTCATTCATCTTAGACATCAAGTGATCTTCTATATTTATCCAAAAATAGGGCTTATATCAAAACCCACTATGTGGTTGATTTATATCATAAAAGAAAAGATTCCTGAGAAGATTCTGTTTCACAGAATCAGTGTTTCAAAATCTTCTCGGGAATCTTGTTATGGTATAAAATCAGCTATATTGGTTGATTTACATATTTTGGATATATATATTGGTGTGCTGTTGGTGCTGCAGTAGTAGTCAACATGGCTGCTGTAAACTGCATCTCTTCTTCCCGTGAACTGCACCATTTTTTGCCTTTTAAGCTGCAGTTCACAATAGAACAGGATGCAGCTCACGGGAAGAAGCGGTGCAATTTGCGACAGTCAACCTAGTTGTTGTCGCTGCGCCAATGATTTTCCTTATATACATATACACACGTTGTTGATGCTGCAAAAGCAGCGTAGTGGCTGCTGTAATACTGCAAGTTCACAAATTTTTACAGTAAGTTAAAAAATTTATAATATAACTTGTTGAATATATACGGTCAGATTTTAGTTATCAAATACATTAAAAACTTGATTATACACATTCATAAACTTAAAGTATAAACTTTTCAACTTATAGTATAAAATCACCAACATGTAGTATTTGTAACAGACACTACGTTGTCTCTTGCAACATGCATATATTTCCCAGGTATATATAGGGCTTATTTTTTGTGCTGCAAAAGGTAGGCAAGAAGCTGTTGTAAGAGTCAAAAACATCATTTTGAGTTGTGTTATTTGTCTTTTTTTTTTTTCTTTCTTTCTAATTATTAATCAAACAAGATGATTGAGGAAAAACGTTGAAGTATGAAAATTATCACTTCTGTTACAATCCATATTACAAAGACAAAATTTCATCAAACAAAGAAAAAATCTCATAATTCCTTATCTTGTATATCATGGTTCATTTTCTTTTTATTAGGTTGATTTATTAAGTTTTATAAATACAATCTATGTCATTCCTGTTATAAAATGATGTTTTTTTTGACTTTGCAGCATGGTCTTGGTTGCCAACACAAAAGAGGAGCTAAAGTGTCTTTAGCTAAGATAGCTAAAGACATTCACAAAAACACGATCATTGACGGCGTTTATCATCAACTATGCTCATGGATATTATAATTCACTCATTTACGTTGTGTTTGTAAAATTTGGGGGCCATCGATGACACGTGCATGTAAGAATGATATAGCTGGTTTGTGGATTATTTTAAACCGTTCATTGTGATGTTTTCTAATTTTAACAATTGAAGTGTTGGAATGATTCCAAATTTGATCATCATGTTTTATTAGAGTAGATGATTATATCCAAGTGTTGGATTGTTGAGAAACGATGTGCATCATTGTGTTTTATGAGTGCCTTTAGTTATCTTGACTAAAGACTTTTAGTCCCTTAATATATATCTTTTATATGGCCATTTAAACATCCTGTTAAACCATATATTAGTACATTGTTCCTTATTGAATTGCATTGCATAGAAAAGAAAATATGTATAAGTTATACTCATTAGCATATTTGGCCTAGTGGGCCCAGACCAATACCACATATCAAGCAGTGTTTGTGATATTGCAGCCGATGCAACTCATTTGAGGATGCTTCTATGTTACTAGGAGAACTTCGGTTGTTTGATGATCGGCTTTATGGGGTAGCACATGGTTTGCTCAGCGGATACAGGGAAAACGTCTGGTCTCAGGCTCAGTCCCTGTTCAACGAAGTTAAGAAGATGGATCCCACAACCGCATCTGCATTCTATAATGCTCTTGCTGATGTCTTGTGGCATTTTGGTCAGGTAAGTTTACTCCTGTATCGGTGTCTCGATGTGCAAATGCTTGTTGATCTAACCTCTAACTGACATTTACATCTGAGCAAGTCTTGTTGTATCGGATTGGATCATAATCATCAAGCTTTGAAATGGATTGTGATTCCATCAGCAACACAAATCCACTCTTTTGATAGCTGAACAATCTGTCTAGTTTAATAGTTGCCCAATTGCATATTTGCACTGGCACCGCTACAGCTTTTGTAATTTGGTTTAAAGTTGACTCTGCACTTTGGTGAGAAAACCACCGAAGGAAAGCACTTTCTGAATCTTGGGTGTCACTTTATTTAGATAGCTGAAGGTAATTCCTTGTATAGGTTAGAATAGTCTATCAGCCCATGCATTACTGGACTGGAGTAACTTTTTTGGTTGATATAGTAATAATAGTGTATTATTAGATATGAATCTTCTTCTTCTTCTTTTTTTTTATAGAAGATTTTGAAACTGAAATATTATTACCTATTTATTTATTTTTATTAATATTTAATATTATTTGTAGATTTGATAGATATTTGATTCAAATGTTTACCTCTTAAAATTCAACCAAAATATGAGGACTAACCATTAAATTTTATAGAATCATTTTTTTTCTTTTAATTTGACTATGAATTGTATTTATTTTCTAATTTAGTGATATTTAATTACAACCGTCGGATGAAAAATTGAATGGTCAAGATTGAAAGATCTCAGTTGAAGATAAAGTCATTCCTATTTGCTTAGTATATAGTATAGATGTCGAGAGGCGAAGTGATAACACTCACAAAAATATTTATCCAGGTTTCGATATGAAGATGTTGAAGTGATACGAAGAAAGACGGGATCCATAATGAAGTTATCACTTATAAAGTTTTTTTTTTTTTGTCACTTATAAAGTTGATTTGATGGCAGAGAAGATAAAATGAAGAAACTTGTAATTAGGGTGTTAATGTTGGATGAACTTCTAAAGTATGTACAAAGAGATGCTAATATGTGAATTTGGTATCAGTATCGATCAGAAGAGGAAGGTGAAGAGATCAAAGGAGTTTCAATATATAAATAAATTAATACTTTGAAGCACAATTGACATATCAACACCTTAAGGTATATATTTTGCTAGATAGATTAAGAGTTTTACTATCAAGTAATCCCGAAGCTAACCCCATAAGTCAGTTTGTCGTTGTTGCTGCATGCATTCCTTGATCCACTCCTTATCAAACAAAATCCTTCATCAGTATCAATGGTCCATTTTGATACGATGCAGCTTGAACCATTTCTTCGTTCCATTTGATCTTTAATTGCTCACTCTTCTATTTGTGTACTGAATCCATCAGAAACAAGGTGCCCAACTGGTCGTGCTTGAGGGGAAGTGACTCAATGTGTGGGAGAATTCATGGTCGGATGCATGCCTAGACTTGCATCTCATGTCCTCGGGTGCTGCCCGGGCGATGG
>JAOVYX010020568.1:0-16871 GCA_035668315.1 Drosera spatulata | reverse complement strand
CCCCTTTCTCTTTGGCTTTGCAGGTCATATGGCCAACCAATACAATACTTGCTTGTGGGAGCTGATTGAGCATGGGATGTCAGAGAAGGAAGCACATGAAAGTTTAAAGGTGCTCCTTACCTTTTACTTCATTTACTTGTTAAATCTTTCGTTCATTACTATACATGAAAAGGACTTTTGTCTTCATCAATATAAACATGCTTGAGGTGTCATTTGTTGAGTTGGCTTTTGGTGTATTCGTGTTTCCCTCTTCATAGTGCTTATTTTATCTGAATTACTTTTTTTTTTTTGCGCGGTTGACCAATCGGTTTCGTGTTTGCTTAATGCATTAGCCTAAATCATCTAAAGTAGTGTATTTCTGTATTTTAGGTAATTAATAGTAGAGGTTTAGTTTGAAAGAAATGGTCTGCGTCAATCTCGCCTTATTTTTTAAAAACAGACTAAATAACAGTGATTCTATACATCCGGCGAATCGCCATTCACTGTAAAAGAAATTAAATACTATTAATTCGCAAAAGCGCTCATTCCTTTAATCCTTTCCTCCTTTCTTGTTCCAATCACAGTTGGTACCTCAATGTTATTTACCGCCAGAGAGGTTTAAATAAAGACAGTAAGACACTTTTACAGATGTTGATGGAAGGAGATTTTTGTAAAGTCTTAAAAGGTATGTTTACAACAACAGCAACAGCCACCCAGATGATGCTCTTGTCAGGACATTGTCTGAGAAGGATGAGATGCATGTAGTTGTCCTGTTACAGACAACAAAGAGAATATATCCTAATGTCGTCATGGTTATCTGGAAAAATATGTTTGAGTTTGGAAAGTAGAGAATCTTTAAGGAGACTCTGATGAGAACTGCCTTAGCAGCTACATGTCTCTTTTGCTTGTTGACTTTTATTCCAAGTCAATTAGTGGATGCGTTGTCTACTTCGTTTCTGGTATGTTTAATTTCTAGGTCTGCGCATCTTATGCAATTATCCCCTTTTCATGTTCAAATGATATCAGTCTATTGCCATCAAATTTCTGTCCTGAACTCCATTCATTTGATTTGACAAATTCTTAGGGCACCAACAAGGAGCAAAAAAATGAGCTGCTCTTCCAGCGGTTTGGTATCAACTATAAATTGCTTCCTCAGATATTTCGGCAGGGGTCTTGTGTTTTCAAGGAAAAGGTATGCCATACAATTTATATATAGTTTGTCTATTTGTGTTTTGTTCTGTTTGTGATATTTATCCTTTCTCAATCTGTTCCTTCTTGGTGGAGGTACTTTCTTGATTTCATTGTCTCCTTCGTTCGCCCTTGCTTTGATTTTTTATCAGGAATTTTTTGTATTTGAAGATATTTCATATGGCTTGAACACCTTTCTACTTTCAAGCTGGCATGACAAATGTGTTCATGAATTTAGTCTCTAGCTTCAATTTATCTTCACTAAACGTGAAAATAATCTGGACGCTCAACTAGTCCAGTCGGTTTTACATCATCTCAGCTGAAGCTGTGTGTCTTCTACTATACTTTGTTTGTTACCTAGGCATCAGTTGAATTTCTCATTTTTTTTGTTAGTCATGTCCAGTTCATTTCGGTAGTGGATGATGGCAATTGATCTCCTTGGAGAATCTTGATTACAATATTACATTGTCGGAGTTAATCACTAAATGTATTGATTAATGTATTTCTCCCTTTATAATTTGATTTGTTACTTCCCCTCGTGTACTATCTTATATTTTCGATTGCGGACCTTTCATGATATATTCTGTGAGTGCAACAAGAATGTTACCCATATTGAATGATTTTGGACAAGGGTGCAGGTTGTTCATTCAAAGAACATTGCTGGGAAAACATTTTGGAATGAGCACCCAAGTCTGCTCAAGGATCTCGGTGATGGCATTGCAGAGAGCATTTCCAGAGTTGGACATGCCTACCTTAGATCTTTTGAATTTGAAAACAAATTACTGCCATCTACTTGGATTGTTGTCAGGGTTGATGGTCACCATTTTCATGGGTAAGCCTTAGTATATGCAATGTTGTTGCGATATTGTGTTCTTTTCCACCTAATGACGGATAAATGCTGCTACATCTTCTGGCGATGCATTTGCTGGTGCTTAGATTTCTGGGAATTGTATTTATGGCTAATTGTTCTTCTTCTTCTTTTTTTTTTTTTTTATAAAAAAAGTATAAACTTAAAGCTCGTTTGTTGTTTGCTATGTTCAAGTTTCTAATCATATGGTTGTTATTCAAGAGAAACAAAAGGACCTCTTGGGTGTTTGATTTATTTTATTTTATTTTATTTTTTAAAGTATAGTTGCATTTGTTACTTAGCTCATACTGAAGTCAGGAGTGCTATATCAAACTTGAATATCATTCAAGCTAAAGAGTTGAGTCTTATGGCACAACAATTCAGCCAGTGATGCTATATGGGTCAAAGGGCAGGTAGTTGAGAGACAACATGTGCAGAAAGCGAGAATAAATGAGATGAAATATTAAGGTGGTTGATTATACAAGGAAGGATAGGAACTGCAATGGAGTTACATGATAGAAAATTTATATGGATCAGTAGAAGATTAGATGAGAGAATCTCAGTTACGCTAGTATGGACTATGGACATGTTGAGCATATACCAATGATTTGGGTGCCAATGAAGAGAAAGCCAAAAATATGATATGACGTGTATCAAAATGTGAGGGAGGATATTATATTCTATAAAACAGAGGAGTTTGTCATACCCTTGTAGCCGAACCCATGTAATGAGTTAAACGCTTGGGTTACCATTGCTGGTGTACCTAGTTTGTTCTGATCTGCAGTAGAATGTTGTAGATTGCAGTCCACCTTTCTTTTATTGCTAAAATAAATTGTACTTTTGGTATTAGTATCTCCAGGACAAAATTAGATACTAGCATTCCATTTTGCTTCACGGTTTCTTGTGCCTCTAGTAAGTCTCTTGGATATATCAATAAGTGGTTTGGATTTTTACTGGCCTCGAGTTCTCCGATATTAGTATTTACTGTTTACTTGATGGCTGCCGTCTTCTTGTCATCATGAAATTTCCTGTAGTCCCCAGTGTTTGGCAATAATGTGTTTCTTAGTTTATAGATTAAGTTACTCTTTTACCTTTTTGTACATGTTTCCCTGTTCTAAACATCATCAACTGAGGCCAAAACATTAGGAAATAAGGAGAGAGTAGAAACAGGCAGAAAACATTTCTCATTCTAACTTTTAATTCCGACCCTAGCTGGCAATGGAGCCGCTTATAACTATATCGATATTGTCCAAGACAAGGAAAGTACTAACCTTGCAATAAATTGTTCTAAATAGATCTAAGATTTTTGCATCTTGTGGTAAGATTCCTGGGGCTCATCACATTTGTAAGATTGGGTATTGCGAATTTTTAACACAAGAGCAAGGCAAGTCATCTAGTTTGGAATAGGTGTATGTATCGTTTTTAAGTATATCCTAGACTGTGGTCTGAAGCAATGGCAATTCAATAAATGAAGCTTAAGCAATCTACTTTGTCGTTACTCTTTTTTTGATGCAGATGAAAGAGCTTGCTAAATTTTAAGCGAAAACCTCATAGATAGTGATTCTCTGACTCCTTATGTCGTTTTATTAGTTTGGATAATATACAACTATTCTGACAATATTGGTTTGTCGTGTCTTCTCCTATATTCTCTTGGCAACGGTATTTCTGGTTTAAGCATGCTACCAGTGCCCAACTGCTCAATAATACAACCGTTTTCTTGATGGTAGTTTTTCAGATGCTCATGAATTTGAGAAGCCAAATGATAAGCAAGCTTTGAAACTCATGAATGTGTGTGCAGTTGCTGTTTTGCTAAAGTTTGAAGATGTGATTTTTGCTTATGGTCAAAGCGATGAGTATAGGTGAGTTCTCTATTAATGTAAATGCGATTCACAACATTTTCCTTGAACTTATTTATGCGTAATGATATCGACATATCATTATAGGATTTTATCGCGTTATTATTTTACATTTGGATTTTGTATTAGGTTTGTTGGTAGAGTGTTCCAAAATACCCTACATGCTTTCGAATGGCTTCACGGGCCATGAAGGCGTTCATAGGGTGTGAAGACTGCACCACTTGCAATTCTTCAACTTTTTCGCTTCCTTCTGATCCCCAACTCATCCTTACTGAACCCAAACTTGTTTTTCGCTTGAATGCAGTTCAAAACTGTATGAAAACATCGAGGAAAGAAATATCACAGATCTACAACAAATCAAAGATAGCAGGGACCAAACAATCACCAAAATGGTTAAAAACAACAATGTGAAGCATAAAAGGTTAAGAGCGTTTTCACACTCATCATGTGTGAAGCCACGCAAAGATTTGTGTGAGCATTTGGGGTTTACTCCTATTGATGTGCAACCTCCTCCTCTACCACTCAATGTTGTTAGTGTTTAGTATGTTGTCTAGTTTGGAGCTGACATATACATGAAGTTGTGTCTTGGCTTGGGAAAACTTGCTGCCTCTGATCGATCTAGGATGATGGAGACGGGGCTGAAAACCTAGTTATGGGCTGATGCCGACAACAAAAACACTAGTGGGATGCTTTAGAGTCTTGCTATGATATCAGATAAATCTTTAGAACCTAAAAGTATACCATCACAGGTTTTGTCTAATTTATAATAGAGGAAAGATATAAAACTGACCCAAGATAGATCTTTTCTAATATTCTAATATCAAAACCAACCTAAGCTCCTAATGTAAAATAATATCAGAGTAAAATCCTTGAGATTTTTTAACATTGTAATAAGCATTGTTCTTTGTCTATAAGAGCTCACTCAGTGGTAGGCAATCTTTCATTCTAACCATGAGGTCGAGGGTTTGACATTTTTTATGGGTATCATGAGACCATCTCTCTATTGTAAATATATAACATGGATAAGACCATGTACGTTTCGCACTCCCCACACCCTGCACTTGGAGAGATTATATCGATAACTCGGTATGTTACTTTTCTTTTAAAAAGTATTGCTCTTTGGTCTTAATCTATCTAATTGTTGTCTTTCAGTTTTATTTTGAAGAAGGATACTCGATTTTTCCAAAGGAAATCAAGGTACGTTTCTATCCTTAATGGGCAATGCCGAGTACGTTTCCTTGTGAATGAATGCATTACATTCTCCTGTTCCCATACTTTGGCTTCCCATCGATAGTTCTACTTTTCTTGAGTTCATCATCAGACTGATTCTCGATGCCGCATGTGCAGCGACATTGTCTCTATCATTGTATCATTATTCACTGCAACTTACGCAATGAAGTGGACGACGTTTTTCCCTCAAAAAGAGTTGCAGTATCCTCCATCTTTTGATGGGAGGGCTGTCTGTTATCCTGATACTAAGATTCTTCTCGATTACTTGGCATGGAGACAAGTTGATTGTGAGTTTCCTATCTGAACTTGATTGCTATCCAGTCAGGAAACTTGTAATTGGTTGAATTTCCATGTCATTGATTAGTGAAACTTCAGTCTTAGCATTCTTATTAATACGAAATATGATTTTATCCCAAAAGAATTACTCAGAAGTAAGCCACCAAAATTTGATGGTTGTAATAAAACGAGGATGGAAGAAAATCTCTACTAGCTTTGTTTCATAATTTCATTATATAAAATCACCGCCATCCCGTTGTGGTGGTATGAGCCTGAGTTCCGTTCATAATTCCTAACCAAGTATTATCTTACGATTGGCTTCTGATATCGGAACCTGCATCCAGTTGTTCATTGCTTTTGAATTTTGATTACTAGTTTCATTGTGGTTGTAGAATGATTTTTCAAGAGATACTCTTTCTACTTGTGCAGGCCATGTTAACAATCTGAACAACACTTGCTTCTGGTCGCTTGTTAAGTCTGGAAAAAGCATGAAGGAAGCTAATCTTGCTTTGAAGGTCTGTCTCACGCAGACCATTCTCTTTTTTTACCTCTATCCTTACGGTCCCACCCCCCTCCTGTGGTTCATACTTCTTACATGTTAGATGGAGAACCAACATAATGAGTAGAAATTGTAACGTCTCGGCCAGGGCAAAGTCCCATATTTTAGCTCATGGCGGTACTTGGTTGAGATATGAAGATATCATAAAGCTGCTTGTGAGAGAATTTTATTATTCGGCTTGATTGATTTTCACTTTGCTTTTTAACTCTTTAGTTCATACAACATGCAGTTGGCGGGCATAATTGCTACGGTTTAATTTTCCATGTCAGTTGCTAGTTATGGGTTTTATTTTTCATTCTTACATTTGAATTTTCTAGAAAAGAATCATAAGCAGCTCGTGCTGATATCAAGCAATACATGAAGTCCATATTGTTAATATCATTTTAATGGAAATTCTGATTAAAATATTATGATTACACTATGTTTTCTTTTCTTTTCATTTTTCTTTTCTGTTTCTTGATTATTTTTTTTATTTCCTAATAAACAGGGCACACTAGCCAAGGACAAATGTGAGCTTCTTGCAAAGCAATATGGTATTGTGTACAACACTTTGCCTCCCATGTTCCGTTGGGGCTCCTCTGTTTTCTGGGTCAGTATCCATTCTTCTGCTCTTCTTGTCTTCCTTGATCCTTTTCAGATAAATTATGGTGTTGACTCTAGTATTCTGAAACATTTAACTTGGTCAGCATATAAGGGGAGATCTGCTGGCTCAGACGGTTGATTTTACGTGGAAATTAATTATTTTATATTTGGATTTGTCCTTGAGTGGTAGAGTACAAAGTTCATATATAGGACAATAACAACCCAGGTATTCCCATCTTGGACAGAGTTTGGGAGGACAAGATAATGTAATCTTGACTTATTAAACAACAAAGGGTCTTTTTTTTAAAGAGTACGAAGTCCTAATAGAGATACCTTTTATTAGATTCGGTTCGATAAAAATATCAGTGGTTAGTCAAGTTAAAGATAGTCTGCGATGGGTTAACAATTTATTTTGATTGGTCAACAATTCATGGGAGCCACCTCTTTTGCTGATGAACTATTTAGAGCTAAATACCCGATTGGTGGAAAATAGTTTTAAGTCTATTATATAGATATATATATATATATGGGTTTGTGGGGCTGATTTAAAATCAGCCAACATGACTGCCACGAAATGACATCCTTCATCCCGTGCATTGCCACTCTTCATCTTGAGAACTACAGCTTACAATTGTAAAAACTAATACAGTTTATAGGATGAAGAGTGAGAGTTCACCGAATAAAGGATGACAGTTCGTGACAGTCATGTTGGCTAATTTTAAATCAGCCAGCAAGTTGCAGCATACTACAGTTTGTTTTGTGTATATTTCAATTTGGTTTTCGTATACTGCATTTTGATAATTATGTGCTGCAGTTTTAATAAAGATTATTCCTAAGGAACTATAGTACACAATTATCAAAATGCAGTTTACGAAGACCAAAGTGCAGTATACCAAATGAAAAATGCAGTATGCTGCAGCTAAGCTGGCTGATTTAAAATCAACTTCGTATTTTCATATATATAAAATCAACTTCGTATTTTCATATATATATATATATGTATGTATGTATGTATGTATGTATGTATGTATAGGAAAATCATTGGTGCTCAAACTGCACTACTTCTTCCCGTGAATTGCATCTTCTTTTATTGTGAACTGCAGCTTAAAAGGCAAAAAATGGTGCAGTTCACAATCGAAGATACGGTTCATAGGAAGAAAGAGGTACTGCAGCAGTAGCCAACATGGCTGCTGCAAACTACACCACTTCTTCCCGTGAACTGTATCTTTTTCTATTATAAATTGCAACTTAAAAGGCAAAAAATGATGCAGTTCATAATAGAACAAGATGCAGTTCACGAGAAGAAGAGGTGTAGTTTCCAGCAACCATGTTGGCTGCTGTTGTAGTACCAAAACCGCACCATATATGTAAGGGTTAAAGTGGTTAAAGTCACTTTAGCCAATTGGCTAAAGTGAGTTCATTATAACCATGGATTGAAAAAGTGTGAATCACCGCCATTGATTTTTATTCTCACTAGAAGACAAAAAAGATAGTTGAAACAAATCAGTGGCTAAGATTGATTTACTTTAGTCAATTAGCTAAAGTCACTTTAGCTATCTTTTTCCCATATGTATATGGTGCGTCGTTGGTGCAGTAAAAAGCAGCGTAGTAGTTGCTGCAAAATGTAAATTGAAAAATTTATATTGTAATTTAAAAATTTATAGTGTAATTTTTTGAATATATACAGTCAAATTTTAGTTATAAAATACACTAAAAGCTTGTATATATTCAATAACTTATAGTATAGATTGATCAACTTACCGTATAAAATCATAAAGATACAGTATTTGCAGTAGCCATTATTTTGCTTTTTGCAGCATACAAGTATTTCCCATATATATAATTACACAAAATAGCAAACAGCGTTACGATATGCAACTTGACATGACTTATGAGCAAGCAAGAAGCAGACAAGATGATTACTTATTCTCCTTTGAAATTTACTAGAATATTAATACGTACGCTGCACGGTAAAAAACCACAATAAAAGAATATTAAATTCTTTTTATAGAAATATTAAATTAACTTCAATGTTATTCTATCATATTATATAAACTACTACCTCCGTCCCATAAAAACCGCAACATTGGTTTGGGTCAGCGATAAAGTTATTCAAGTTACGAATCGTCTGCGGGACTATCAATCATTTTACGCAAAATTATTATGAAACAGTAATGATGATTTAAGTTATGTACTTCAATCTTGAGCTAGTGACATAATTTTCTTACGTCGTTAAGATGAATAAAAAAACTCCTCAAAATACGTATTGAATGGTGCAGTGATGATGCAACGTTGTATTTTTAATGAGATGGAGGGAGTAAAAGATTTTGAAATTTACTAATCATATATTATGTTGTAAATGGAATTTGATAACATTTTAAAACTTTTTAAATTTCTATATAAAATGAGCTATGGTTGTAGGCTACTATACTATATACTAAACGAAAATGTAAGAGATTATACCTTTGTTGGATAATTTAAATTTAATTTATTTTTATAAAGTGAATCACCTGTCACACTTTTTTTAATCGAGTCAAATAGTTAACTTTTTTCCCATAGTAGTTTTTAATCGAGTCAAATAGTTAACTTTTTCCCCATAGTAGAATAAATATCGTGTAAAATTGCAAAAGATCTTATACAATACACATCTTTCAACAAAATTCTTAAAAGTGTAAATTACCCGTAAGTGTGATTTTCTTTAAATTACGAATTAGTGGAATCTTTTTTCTTTTTTTTTTTACATATTGGTTCATTTTTTGAAAAAAAAAAATCTTACTGGATCTGATTTGTCCTTCAATCCAATACATTTTCCTGAATTTGCTCATCAATCAAATATTTCAATTTCCTTCTTTCTCTCCTGTTAGGAATTGACAAGAATCTTGAAATCTTATTTGCTTCGGAGTATTATATTTTTCCCTAACCGTCGCCTTCACAGCTTCATTTTCCTCAACCATGATAAGTACCATAAGCTCAAGTCATTCCTCTCCAGAAAAAGCCATCCCACCATAATCGTCGTCATCGAAAGAAGTTCTGTCACAATCTAGGTTGGATCATAATCCGAGCATGGAGATCGAATTGACGATGGTTGCAGAGGAGTAATGGAGGAAAGGAGGCGTGATGTGAGATTGATGATTAATTTATATGATAGATCTAGATCTGCCATTCCCGTCGGCAATAATGGTGCAGGCATACAAGCATGAGATATCAAAGATTGATGAGGAAATAGTGGAGATGATAGGGAATGTGATGATGAATGGTGGTAATCAGATCAATGGAAATTTCAAGAAGAAGAGTAGCAAGATATTGGGGCTCTGTGCTTGCACAGTCAAGCATATTCGGATTGATCACTCTTTATAGACGATGACTAAAGTGTTTGGGTACTGTTTAAAACAATGTGTCTTATTTTTCTGACTGGGTTAAGTATGAATACATCAAGATTAGGGTCATATGGGCAATAAACAGTGCGTCGGAACAGAGCACACGAATCGCAAATATAGGGTGACGATGAACGATGAGGGGACGATCATCAAGGGTAACATGTTCTATGTCAATTTTGAAACAGTGCGCATATTTACTAAACAGTGCACATTGTTGTTTAAAGCACTGATTTAGAACATGAGCACTGTATTTGGATATACGAGCACTGTTTGAATTGATAACGACGACAGGCATATGGCGGCGGCGACGACGGACAACGATGGCCATGGGTGGCGTCAGTTAGATTTTTAGGGTTTTAGGATGATTATTGTAGGTTGTAGTTCATTATAATAAATCATTTTCTTATTTTGATTAAGTATAAATCAGATCATAATTTGAATTTTTAAACTAATTGATAATAAAATTTTGTAATATGATCTATTGATAATTAATGAAATAAAATACAACTAATCCGTAATTCTCTCTTTTTAAAATTCTATCGAATTCTGAGTTTGCTATCAGTTTTTATCATCTCCATAAAGAGATTGTGGTTAAATTCATTTATATTTATCCCGTGCATAATTGCACAGGTGCACAACTTAGTATATTACTAATTCTATGCATTGAAATCAAAATAACACAATTCAGATAATATATGATGTTGCAAATATAATTTGATGATTTATTATTTTTTTTAAATATTTCAACTTCTATAGATGAATTATCCAAGTCTTTAAGCTATATATTGTTATTTTTATACATTGATTATTTATTAATAACTCATAATATAAGAAAAAAAATTGTTAGTTCTTTTTTTAATAAATTAAATTGTATAAAAAAATCTTTTTTGATTTGTTATAGGCATGAACTATTTTTTTCACATAACAAATTTGTAATGGTTACTTTTAAATTTTAAGGTTTTTTTTATGGAAAAGGCATTAAATTAAAGAAGGTAAAGTGCTCCAAGTGATTCTTAGAAATGGGGGGGAAAAATGACATACAGCTATGAGAGCACTTGCAGCGGACTTCTCAAGTTGTTCCCTTTCTCCACTTGTGGGGACTGGGGCAACAAAATTGATGTCCAACGGATTCCCTTTCTTTTTCTTTATCCTTAAATATGTCCCTATATCAATTTTGACTCCCCATAAGCAGGGAATGAAAAAGAAAATCCCTATCCAATTTTATGTTACCACATCCTCGAAAAAATGCAAGGGGTCAACACAGTTTCAAAAAAATTTCCCTCTCCTCACTGTGTGTGTGGGGATTTTCCTTCCCGCTCCTCCTCCTCCAGAGCTCCAACCCTCTTGCTGCTTCATGTCGTCTTTCATCTGGAGCAAATCAGTGAATCTTTTTTTTTTTTTTTTCAATTGATATTCTCTAGCATCAATTGCAGTGTCTTCATCGTTTTTTCATGGGTCATGGATTATAGGGTTTGAATCGAAAATTTAAATTTTGGGTTTTCAGTTTTCTTAGTATTTATGGTTTTCTGTGGAGATTGATTTGAATGGAGAACAATTGATTTTTTTTAATATAAATCCAAAATTAATCAATTTTTTAATAAGATAAAGAAACTGTATAGAGAAACTGTTGGATGGATGACAGGAAAAAGTGATTCCCTATACTATAAAATGGCACTATAGCACTGCAGAATGAGGATAGAGATAGAGAAAGTGTTACGAATGGACTTAGACTATTCGTCGTAGTTTTTATATCCTTATCCCTATTCACTATTGCTATAGTGAAATCTCTCTGTATAGGGAATCATTTTTACCTCTCACTCACCCAGTGAGATTTCCTATATGATTAAAAAATAATTTTTTTAAAAATATTTAAAATTCAATTGTTATCATGAGAGGTAGCTAAAATATTTTAAAATGTTTAAAAAATTAAAATATTGAAAATATTGAAAAAAAAATTTAAAAAAAAATAAAATCAAAGAACCCTATGATTGAATTGCAGATTCAACTGCACAAGGTAACTAAAAGATATAGAAATTTGATTCAAACCCTAGAAGCTATCATTCATAGAAAAAAATGGCTATGTTCGTGGTCAATGCTTGAGAAAGTGAATTGAACAAAGAAAACTCGGGGATTTGTCGTGTATGAAATTGATTCTGCATCTGGAGATGTCGATGAATCGCATGAGAGGAGGGAGGCGCAAGGGTGTTTTCCAGAGAGAAGTAGAGGAGAGAGAAAGAGTTACAAAAACAAGGAGACCCCTTCATAATTTTGATGGCGTGGCACTTGAAATCCGTATAGCGACCGTGTTTTCTACTCCCTGAAAGTGAGGAGTGGAAATGAACATAGGGAGTTGCTTTGGGGAAAGAGAATAGGGTGAGGAAACTGGTGGGCGACTTTTTTCTGTCAAAATTGCTAAATATGGAGATAGGGACTATTTTGGGAAAGCTGCTGGGACTGCTCTTAGAGTTTGGAAATTAAGTTCTCAGAATGCCCAAGCACGAAATGATTCAAAATAAATCTAGCCTGAAGTAATGTTTACGACTAGGGAGTTTGATTCATTGTTCACCAACAGAGGCTTGGTGGGCTTTCAACATCTAACGGCCAAGAGTGACTCTTCAATGAAACATGAACCCAGAATGTATTAATAGAAGACTATTGGCGAGGATCTGCTCGTGAGGCATGACACTTTGCTTCATTATAATCCCATGGCTACCTGATGCCTACCTAAACTGTGGCAGCCCCTATCTTCTTACAACCATTAGGTCGGTGTTAATTCGATTTGGCTTTTTATCTGCATTTTTGTCATTTATCTCAGATGCAAGTTACATGAGCAGGAGGGTTTCATCTTCAGTGTTAATCATAGATCTATTTTCCCCTTTGCAGGAGGATGTGTCCACAGAAGAGAATGGAGCGTCCAATGAAATTGCTCAAAGACGAGTAGTCATGAAACACTGTGACATAATACAGTCCAGTTTTTGGGAAGCAAATCCAAGAATACTTGCTTAGGGGTCCTTAGAGGTCAAGCATTATAAGTTCGCTTTGTCTTCATTTTGTTAGCCGCTAATAGAATGGTATGCTTGCCAGTTGAACTTTGGGAGTTTCTCTACGATGTCTAGCATAATTATTGACTTGTAAAAATGATATGCGTAATATAAACGCGAGGCTTTCCCTTTCTGTCGGATTATTGTATGTGCATAATCATGTCATCCAAAACAGTTAGTTCAATGAAAAGTAACATTTTTCTCTGTTTGCATCACACACAATCACGAGATCGAACGGTCGTTGTGAACCATCAATCTAGACGAGGATTGAGATGACGAGATTGTCTGTACCCAAGATCTAGAGAGAAAGTAACAACAATAATGATTGTATTGAATGTGGAATATTAGATTGGAAGATCTATGTTTTGAACTTTCTATATTTATAGATTTTACATGATTGAAAGATAGTCATATCTTCAGAAAATTTGGCTAGTAAGATAATTAGAGGAATATCTTACTTATCTTATGTAAAAGATCTTTATCTTCACAATTATCCCCTAAATTGCCTAATTTGCTATCTATCTTGTATCCTTACAATAATAATTACAATATAAATATAATCATTATTTTTGTGATCATCAGTATGTTTCGAGCTTCTTTGGTCGAGTTGCTTCAAGTCGACCATGGAGCTCATGTGTCTGTTTTTTTTTTTTTTTTTTAGAGCGAAACGAATTGAAACTTGAAAAATGCTTCCTTTTGTGTCGTAAACCAAGCTACTTGAAGACATCGGCCGACTTTGTTTATCTTTGTGCTGACTTTGGATCAATCAACTTTTGACTTGGCTCTCCTGAGGAGTGTCGTCTTGCTTTCGTGCTTGAAGAACCGGGTTATCGGAGTGTCGTCTTGATTTTTTCAGTTTGTGGATGCCGGACGGGACCAATCCACCCGACCAATTCGAGTGTTCGGATTTATCTCACTTCCTTACTTTCAAGATTTATCTTGAATTCTTCAACTCGGATTTATCCGACCTTCATGCTTTTTAAGACTTGTCTTGAATTCTTTTAAGTGGGATTTATCTGGCCTTCAGCGTTCGGATTTATCTGAATCCTACCACAAGTTTCTGGAGTGATTGACTTAAATGTCTTCTCCAAGTTGAAAATCTTGTTTCAACTTAGATTTCTTGGGTCTTTGATCCGGGTCCTTTTTCCGAATTGGATTTTTTATTCCAACCTGAATCCTCAAACTTCTTGATTTTAATCAGAATCCTTTTTCCAAGTTGGAAAACTTGTTCCAACTTGGATCCTCTGCTTCTCTTAATTTTGACTTGGTTTCTTTTTCTGAGTTGGAGATCTTGTTCCAACTCGGATCCCCTGGCCTTCTTGATGTTGGCTTGGGTCCTTTCTCTGAGATGAAGGAATTTGTTCCAACTCGGAATCCCTTACCTTCTTGATGTTGGCTTGGGTCCTTTTCCCAAGTTGGAAACCTTGTTCTAATTCGAATCCCCTTGCCTTCTTGTTGTTGGCTTGGGTCCTTTTCCCAAGTTGGAGATCTTGCTTCAAATCGGATACCCTTGCCTTCTTGATGTTGGCTTGGATCATTTTTCCGAGTTGAAGATCTTGTTCCGATTTGGATCTCCTTATCTTTTCCTAGACATTACAACTTGGTCAGGTTCCTTTTCCCAAGTTGATGATTCTTTTTTTTTTTTTTTTTTAACCCGGATCCCCTGACCTTATTGTATTTTTTTCAACTTGGGTCCAAGTGCTAGAAGTCTTCAACCTACAATACTTGAAAACATTTGACAACAATATGAAATAGTCCATTAGTAGATCGAAAAAAGTTATCAAGAAATACATTTAAGGGTAATAAAACTTCAAATCATCCACATGGAAGATCCTTTCGAGCTCTCCACTATTCGACTTAGTTAACTTGTATGCGCCCTTTATTATGGTTTCCCGATAGATGTCAATGGCATACCTAACTTAGGTACTTTCTTCAGTTCGTCCTCGAGCTTAGAGTTCCACAAGCTTGCTTGACTTAATTCTGATTCCAAGGAAGCAATTTCCCTCTGTACTACTTTAACAGATCTTCGGCCTCCGGAAGCTTGCTGATTAAGCCGTTTAAGTCCTCTTCTGTTTTCATTTTCTTAACTCTACTCTCATTCAACAATTTAATCAAAGCTACTCTCCTTCTGATTGGCTCTCTCCAGTGTCTCCTCGTGGCTTGATACTGATCGATGTCGCTGAATGATCCTGCGACGGTGGAGACGATCGTGATGGAACGAGGTCTGAAATCCAGGACCCGATCCGATCTCGATTCATTCTCGAATTGAAACAACACTATCACCGCCTCGGTCGTGTTTGATGCCGCAGCTGGATGAATATTCTTCAGTCTCGCCTAACCCGCTTGAAGTAAACACGTCGGAGGTATCCACTCGAATCGTCAATAGCAAATTGCAAGCGCCGCCGCCGTCGAGTTCTTCTCCATGGCCCCTCCGGCACCGGGAAATTCAGCTTCGTCCCCGCCATTGCCAAGCTCGCCGGCTACCACGTCTACGAGCCATTAGGACCATGATTCAGTAAGATCTTATTCAACGAAGTCATCTCATCAAATGCAGGTCGTGCCCCTTCTGGCATATTGGATATCTTTACAAACTGTTCCCCTGGCTCGAGAGGAGTCATCTCTGCAGGATGTTTTTGCTCTGAAACTCCTCATTTCCCTTCGACTTATCCTTGAAAAAGCCATCAGGTAGTGTAGCATATTAAATCTATTGAGTAGAAGGAGATTCATCTTTCAGACGTTGCTTCGTTGCAACTTCTGTCCCTCTATTTCTTCATATTGATACTGAATTCTGCAGGTCTGGTTGGGATGCAATAACTCAGATGCCACAACTTCAAACAATGCCCCGTCAGTTTCTGATTGAAGATTGATGAGTTAGGAATGCCCTTATTAAATTTTACAACGACCAGACGACAACGTTTCGAACCCAGTTCGTCTGCTGAAATTCGGTTGTGCTGTGCAGATTTTTCTTCACAAAATCTGTTGAGACTGACTTTGTGAAACTGATTCCCTTTGGTTTCTGGACGACCTGCGAAAGACAGACCGACGATACAAGAACCACCAAATGAAAGGTACAATATTTGAAAGACAGTCGCAACTGTTTGTAAAAAAACAGATTATGAACTGTAGATCTAGATGATGAGGGGATCGTCTGTCGATGACCAAGACCAAAAGAAGAAAACAACAACCTTGTATTGAACATTGCGTATGTGTATATGAGATGGGGGGTCTATACTTTGGAACCCCTATATTTATAATGTTTTTACATGGTAAGAAGATAACCTTATCTTCTAGGGGATTTTTCCTAGAAGGATATGTAAGTTAATATTCAGCATAAAAGATATCAGACTAAGATATTTCTATCTTAATTCTTAAATCTCCCTATCCATTAATCATTTAACATCTTCTGCATCTATAACTAAAAGATATTATTTTTGTGATCATCGGTATGGCTCGAATTTTCGACCAAGTTGCTTTGAGTTGGACGTGAAGCTCGTATTCTTCTTTGTTGAAATCGTTCGATTGCTTCCATTCTTCTCAACTCGGACTTGGAATTGTTGTTCGATTTTTCTTTGTAGTCTTCGACAATCTGTTTTAGGTCAATGTCATGAGGTGTTAGAGAGATATTCATGATGCGGCAAGTTTGGTTTATGTTATATTCTCATTTTGACATAGAGTAATTATGTTAGTTTGGTTATGACATGCTTTATGGTAACCAATAGCTTACTTCGACAACTCTCTTTTTGTTGTACCTTATTATAAACACATATCATAAATGAACATGAGATGAAAATGATAGTCGATAATTAAATCCATAAATAGTGAAAATTACTATCGTCATATATTATATCAACTTTGATAAGAACTCTTTTAAACAAAACAATCAAAAAAATATTATTTAGTTAATTTTTTTTTCTATTTCTGTTCTTTTTACCAACG
>JAOVYX010020567.1:0-16875 GCA_035668315.1 Drosera spatulata | reverse complement strand
CTTAGTCGCCAATTTGGCGACTAAACATCACCTTAGTCGCCCAATTGGCGACTAAACATCACCTTAGTCGCAAATAGGGAATTTGGTTTACACAGCTCATCAAAGAAACTTGGCGACTAAGAGGGAACTTGGTCGCGAATTCAGCGACTGACATGAACCTCGGTCGTCAAATTTGCGACTAAAAGTAGAATTGGTCGCCGAATTTGCGACTAACGTTGAATTTGATCGCTAATTTGGCGACTAAGACAGCTATTAGTCGCTATTTTTCATAATTTTTTTTTTAAAATTGAAGTATTTATATTGGCGACTAAAATTCAAATTTTAGTCGCAAAAAAGGCGACTAAGAAAAAAGTTTAGTCGTCCGTGAGCCTGAATTTTTGTAGTGTCTTGCCCTGACATCCGAGCAGGTGCTAAACGTTTCTCTCTGGTATTATTAAATTTTTCTTCTTGCTTGCGAAAGATATAGTCTTTTGGTAAGAACTTACGATGGCATCCAAAAAAACAAGGCTCACCTCCGTTTTTAAGGGTGAAATCACTATTTGAGTCCTTGCAAACTTGACATGCTGGCTTACCATGTGTGCTCCACCCCTCCATCATTCCATAAGCTGGAAAGTCATTAATGGTCCACATCACTGCTGCTTTCATTTGGAAATTCTGTTTAAGAGAAGAATCATAGGTTGGAAATCCTATCTCCCACAACGTCTTCAATTCATCTATCGACGGCCTCAAGTACACATCTGTCATTTCCTGGACTCTTTGGTCCTTGAATCAATAAAGACAAAAACATGTAAGGATCTTTCGTACATATCCGAGGAAGATTATATGGGACCAATATACCAGGCCATGTAGAGTATAGTGTGCATGTTTGGCCAAATGGATTAAAGCCATTAGTCGCCAATCCAAGCCTCACATTCCTTGTTTCTGCAGAAAAGAAAGGGAAAGCGAAATCAAAAGTCTTCCAAGCTTCTCCATCAGATGGGTGTCTCAATTCACTATGGACTCTACGATGTGTTTTGTGCCATCTCATAGACGCCGATGTCTTTGATGACATATACAATCGTTGAGGCATGATCCAATACGAAAATATCGTTGGACTTTCCAAGGTACCTTATTCTCCTCTCCAGTATGTGATTGGTACCTGGAAAGCCCACAAACTGGATATTCTTTTTTGTCTTTTTTCTTCCCAATACAAAACGCAATCATTGTTGCATGCATCTATCTTTTCATACCCGAGACCCAATCTTCTCATCATTTTTTTCACATAGTAGAATGATTCAGGCAATTGATTATCATCAGGTAAGAACTCTTTGATAAGTTGTAACAAGCTATTAAAATCTTTCTCGCTGCATCCACTCACTGACTTAAAGTGCAGTAACTTAGTCACTGCTCATAATTTACTATGTTTCTGGTGACCACTATATAGTGGCTCCTCTGTATCTTTCTACATTCGATAGAATTCTACGGCATTTTCATTTGGTTCCTCCTCCATCGTAGCATCATTTATGTCAAAATCACCAGTGTGATCAAATTGCGGTCCCATAGCATCAAGAACCATATTCCTGCACTCATATCCTTGCTCTCGATCTCTTATTTCACCAGAAACATAGGTAGAGTTTGCCCTCGAGATAATAGATTCCCCACGTTGAGTCCATCGAAATTAGTTACCCTTTACGAAGCAAATATAGCCTTATTTCATCCTTGGGTCTCCAATAGATGTTCATACAAGAAGAACATGGACATCTAATTTTATCACCATCAACACAATCTTTGTGTCTTTGTGTTGAAATGCAAAATCAAGAAACTCTTCCAACTTGGTTGTAAACTCACCCGTCACTCCAACTCCATTTGCACATATTCTACGTTCCATCCAGCTACAATCTACCGACATGGTTATGAATATAACAACGTTGCGACAATCTACAATTACAATCACAAGGAATAAATAAGAAGAATCCAATCAAACATGCATTAAAGTAATAACCTTTAATGATGTGTAATGCAAGCTAATTACTAGTATCAAGAAGAAAAGAAAACAATGAAAAGGTATTTTTTTATTTTTTTATTTTTTATATATTTATTTAGTTATTTTGGCTCATAACCTACACACATCATACCCAACAAAAAATTTAGAAACTACAGAAGTATGCAAGCTTAAACAAATGGCACAACAATTCCCTATCATACATGCAAGTTTTTGCTATTAAAAGGAAACAAAATTTCATCAAAGAATTTCTTTTAAGATAGAAAAATAGATAGCATTGAGATTACCATATTATCAGGAGGCTCTCAGATAATCAACATAAGCTACAAAAAACAAAAATGGAAATTACAAAGATAGTGTCAAATAAATCAAAACTGTGAATTTAGGTACACAAAAAAGCTCTTAAAAACCTGCAAAAAGAACAAAAACCATTAAGCAATAAAAAATTATAATTAATATCTACTCTAAATTCTAATGGTATGTCAACAACATAAGAAAAAAAGTCATGGAAATCAATAGTAATTCAATGCACTATTTCATCTTCTTGTTTTTAACAGCAAAAATTACCGAAGGAAAAAAGAAAAGCCAATAAGAAAGACTTTTAAGCTTAACTGAAACTTAAGGTATGTAGATATGGTTATATGACAATTAATGCCATTCTATTAAAATGGGAAAGAAAGAAAAACCACTGTTTTGTGGCTAAGGAAATTAATCGACGAGTTGTATAGCTACAATAATAAAAAGAAATACCGACTGTTGAGTGGTATTTATATCACGATATGAGAATATTTCGATCTTAATTTTTGTTAATTTCTTATGCGTTTCGGTCTATTTATGTTTGTTTTTTATTGTTTTGTTAGGCTGTTGAATAAAGTTGAAGATTAAATCGAGAAATCCAAGAAAGAGTGCGAAAGTGTTTTGAAATTATGGTCTCATGAAGTGGAACTGCGGTTCTGATTGACAGCAAATTTGAAGATTTTTCAATGAGAGTTGAAATCATGGTTTGGTCATTTTTAGACCATGATTTTGATTTAATTTTAGAATTTTGAAAACTCAGATTTATTTTCTCAATTAAATCTCTAAAATATCTTATTGTTGGGATATTAAAAAGGGAATAGTATGCAACAAAAAGGTAATCTGCCACTTTGAAATTCCGGATCGTAAGAATGTGATTGACTTCATCCGCTATGGACTCCTGTGCAAATTTCATCTCTTGGAGCATCTCTAGTATTAACTGTTGGTTATCTTGAATCTCTTTAATTTGATTCTTTAAAACAGCAAAACCGCATGGAATAGGGACCACCATTGGATTGGTTGAGTCAATACTTGGCTCATCAATGTCTTCGATCCATCTGTCAATACTCACTACGTGTATATCTCTTTCATTGGGCAAGTTAATGTTTGACATCTGACAAAACACAACTCGATCGTAAAAATTAATCCTCTCCTCTCTCTCTTACACACATGATGTAAAGAAGAAAATAGAAAAACAGAGAATATAAACATAAAAGCATGAATATTAATCTTAGAATGAACATTACAATCATATTAAACTGAATTTAGAAACGAGGTTCACTCTTACATAAAAGGAAACTAATTGCATAAAAACAAAACAACAATGCATAAAAATATAAAGGTCAAACATCCTTTCAAAGAAAATAAAAACTACAACGCCTTGGAATAGCCAACCTCCCCTAAGATAATCTAAAGTACAGTCTAAATAAGAGTACAGACTCCTAAATAGACTGACTAACTAATACATCACATAGGTGGAGGTGGTGGTAATCTGTCATCTAAGTACTGAAAGATCTGACTCTGGAAATCTGTCAGTTGGGATCGTATCGAGAAAACATCAACGCGAAGCTCAGCTCGAAGGTCAGTCACCTCCTGTCGTAGAGAATGAAGCTCAGCTCTGCAATCGGAAGGCTGCGACAGCTCTGTCGTAGTAGGCGGTACAGGTGTAGCTGGTTTGGAATGATGAGATGCAAACTGATGTGCTGGAAATGCCTGACGAGGCTGAGGCTCATCCATAGCAGAGTCACCCTCAGAATCCAAGTCCTCGTCTGATGCAATCACTGGAAAACCTCAGTTGTTACGATCAGATAATCGGAGAGCAAATGTAGGCAATGGTAGTCTCAGAGACGGCTCACCAGCTCTCGCAGTGAAATAGTACACACCGCGGTAACATCAAAGAAAAAAAAAAACACACACAAGAGAAGAAAGAAGAAGATCGCAAGAAGGCCTCATGCATCGAGAATATTCGACCTCTCGTCGGATTCATCACGGAGTTCTTCTTTATCATCTATCTTCATGTTTTCTCAATTTCTTATCATGTTTCTTGATTCGATCATGAACTAATTTCATTTTCTAGGGCAATGATATAGCCGAAGTTATAACAGATTCAATCTTTATTGTCGATGTTAGACCTTTGATTTAATGGTTGAGTATTCAATTCTGTTCTTAATGCTTTCAATTGATTGGTCACCTTTTGAATGATTCGTGAATCCTAATTATTTTGGGAGAAAGATTAGGGTGTATATCATGAAATTGAATGCCGTAGGTTGAATGCGTGATAGGGATGTTGTATGCGTGACTTGTGTAGTCGTTACATGAGAATTCATCAATCGTAATGATTTCTTAATTGTTCAATGCACATAGGGCTATGATGTATTAGCTTTTAAGAAAATTTTCTATCGATCTCGGGAGGGATTTTAGGATAATTTTGGGAGTCTTGACTATCAATCTTATAATTAATTAAGTCTAACTAAATGCAAGAATTGAATCTGAAGTAAATACGATGAAATCGAACGCCCTAGACCTTTAATATTATCGTATCCTTTCATTCTTAGTTGTTAGAAATTTATTTTATCACATTAATTTAGTTTAGCTCAAAATTTATCAACCATAGTTTTATCTCATTCAATTTAAGTAGAATACCAATTTTATTTGCAATCATAGTCTCTATGCGACAATACTCTATTCACTATTATATTACTTATTAACGAATGCGTACACTTACGTATATATTTCTCGTGACACAGGCCATGCTAAAATTGCTAAGATTTGAGATTATAATGATATTCTTGAATTCACTTTAAAATGGATAGGCCAAAACTTTTTATGCAAACCACACCTACGACAAAGGAAATTCATTGCTAAAATATTTTAATAAGTTGATGTCTCACTCAATGCCTACTTTTCTTATTCTGAAATGCTTCAAAAAAAACCTCTGTAATAATATTAGAGAAGTGTTTTTCAGTGTTTAGCAATTAGCACAGGACAAATAAAAATCAAAGCCTTCAAAATAAAGGAAACGACAAATCATGTAATATACTGCTAATATCACTAAACTTAGAATCTGAAATCATCATAATCAAATAAAATTTTAAATTTAACGAATAACATGATATTGCTGTAAGACCAAAACAAAAAAACCCACATAGAATTCGAACATTCTAAGTAAACAATTCAGAATTCGAACCACATAGAATTCGAACGAAGAAATCACATATGACATAACTAACCCAAGTATTACATCAGCATGCATGAAGAATTCAGAATTCGAACAAATCAAAACAATTAGAACCCACATAGAATTCGAATAATTAGAATTTGATAACTCAAACAACAAAAAAATTGTTTTGAACTTCACGATTGATGACAATAACATCTTAACTAGAGAATCGAAAGCTTTGGGAAGGAATTTAAAACTCGAAAGAATCGAATGCAATTCGAACAAAGCAAAGATCAAATATACAAAAAAAATTAAGACATAATCGTCCAGAGATCGTCAAAAGGATGATAAACAAACCTGCAGAACTGAATTGAGGGAGATAGGGTTTCGGAGCATGAGCAGATCGGAAAAAATGAGTTTGGAGAAAAGGTTTTGGAGCAGTTTGGAAAGACCTTCTGATATTGGTGGCGAACCAATATCAGAAAAATGTTATATTCCACAATAATCAGAAAAATTAGAAAAATGTTACTTCTTCTATTCCACAATAATCAGCACTATTGTATGTAGTGTGCACAAAGCTGCACCAAATTATATTAGACTAGCAAATCAGACACTACGGAAACAAAACATGCGCTAATTATACGGAAATAAAAGGGCTCCTCAGGGTATCCTCCTTTCATACTTCCCACACAGCAACTTATCCTCCAGCTCCATGCGAATTCGCTCATGATATTAGGATTCCAATTCTGAGAATCGTGTATCTCCTGATTTTGAATGACCCCTTGAAGCTTCGCATCAGCAGATTATTTACTCCGTAAATGATGCTATCCTGACGTAGGTATGCTTCTCTAGATTTAAGTTGGGCCACAGGTATGCTGAGTAGCAACTCTCGTGTATTCGGGCACATCTTGATGATTGCTTTGATCCATTGCAAAGAAAACTCTGATTCCAAGTCCATCCCAATGGCGACCTTCTCCACTTTTTCCAACAATGCACCTCTTTCCATAAATCTCGACACCATGTCGTTATCCAGACCGAAGCTAAGAGATAGATCAGTCAAGTTAGGACACCGAGAGCCTAAACAGTTTAAGCTCATCAGCTTTTTCGACTCGGCATTGAAAACCACTTTCCAAAGGGTCAGAACCCGCAAGTTAGAGGCCAAACTTGATACTATCAATTGCGATAAACCAGCTCGCCACATGATGGCTACCTTTCTCACCTGAAGCACCTCAAGCTTTTCATTATTTTCCCCAATCAGAAAGCCGCCTATATGACCACCATCGACCTTCAGAGTTTTCACGCAACTGTTGCTGCTGCTATTCTCGACTCTCAACTGAAACGACCCAATATTGCAATCACGGAGTTCCAACTCTTCTAGCTTATCCCCCCCTCAAGATGAACCCGTCGACATGAAGACCTTCCAAATATGCCATCCTCAGAGAACAAGCAGTGAAGTCTATTATAGTATGGGGATGACGATCATCATCATCATCTTCTTCTTCTTCTTCTATCAGCTTTACTTTTCTTATAATCAGTTGCTCCATATATGGGCATGAATTCAACAGAATATCCAAATTGGGAGCGGAGATACGAACATCAGTTAACTAAATCTTAGATAAATAGGATGGCCGCGCTCCACTGTCGAGAAGTCACGGAAGCACGCACCACATATCGAGTCTCGTCTTCGATGAGACGCAATATTATACCGATAACTTCACTGGGAAGATTATTCTCCTCCATCAGCAGCTGCTGCGTCTGGCCAAACAACTGTGTTGAATAATCAAATTGGGCATAATTCCAAGTGGATGACTACAAATTAACTCCTGCTTTTACCCAACTAATTACACAAATAAAAAATCTAGTACGAAAAATTCAATTATTTATCGTTGCGATCGATGGATATGACCAGAATCGATCAACAAATCTCGATTCCTGAAATTAGGGTTTCGTTCATCTCAGTACCAATATCATCTTCTACTTATACCTTCTTATTATTTATGACTAGCTTCAACGATAATCAAAAAGAAATTGGGGCAAAAATCAGATTTTTCGATTACCTTCGATCAAATTTCTCAACTTTAGAATCGAACGATGCAAAACTACCGCTGGAGAAAATCGATCCCCCTTTCTTTATTCACGTTTCGATCGCTTGGTATCCGACAAAATTGTGTCCTATAAGATCGAGAAACTTATCGAGGTCAACAGAGTCGATATTAATATGCCAAGCGCGGATCAAATTAATATGGAAAAAAGGAATATGTAACATACAGGTATAAAGATGTATGTTATATAAAAATCAACAATATGGATTTAAGTTAATGCGTTAGAAATTTGAATGAAGAAATCTATTTAATATATAAAATAAATGTAGTCATTCTTGATATCAAAATTTAATATCAAATTTGATTGATAATATATTTAATATATAATCAATTCATAATGACTGTTTATTTCTTTATAACCTTTCACAAACCAATAATATTGACTCAACATAAAAAATAATCCAAATAATCAATCTTTCTATCATGTATCTTCAATAAAATAAATCAAAGTATTTATACACAACAGCTATTCAAAAATGAAATATATTGAGGAAAAAAATACGCTATTAAAGTCAAAACATCTAAAAAATCAATTCAAGACATTAGTCGTGTTTTGCAACAATCCATCTCATCGACATAATCTATTTAGAAATATAAAGCTTTATTTATCTTTTTTGGTATCAAAATTTGGTTTTTTTTCACATCAAATCTGGTTAGTCTTTCATTTAATGACTAAAATTCAAATTAAATATATTTAATATAAATTGGCTCTTCATCTTTCCTAAATACAATATATTTCAAATATGTGTGAAATAGTAAAAGTAAAAAATATATATAAATATAAATAATTCATGGTTTTTTTTAATTTACATTTTAAGTTATCATCACAAATTATCAAACAAAAAATTTATATGATTATAAAAAACTTAAAATTAAAGTTGGATAATGCATTTTTCATAAAAATTAATATCACATTATTTTTCCTCTAAATTATGAATCAATACAAAATTTAACATTTTTTAATAATCTTAATTAATATACATATTTAGTTCAAAATAATAATAATCATATATATTACTTTTAATAAATTAGCCGAAGTAAAACTTAACAACAAAAATTTATAAAATATGTACTTAATAAAATTTACAAGTAATTATTTGAAAAATGATAAAAAATTAATAAAATATTATTATTACATTAAAACCAGATTAAGAACTTGTAAAAGTAAATATAAAAAATTAAAAGACAATAATCATCTCTTACCATATCTAACCTTGTGTGCAGCATGTCAAACAAACACCAAACCCAATTAATATAGCCTCTCTGTCCTCACAATCGGTTGGGTTTACCCCCCTAGTCTCATAAAACTTGAAATATTTTGATTTAGATCATGTGTTTTTATGATGCACTAGAATTTGATAAGACAAGTTCGCAAATCATTCAAAACTTCAGCAATTTTGATTCGTGTTACGCAACGATTAAATGATGTATTTTTTTAAAAAACAATTCGCGTAATATTGATGATAGTTTATATCCTGTTGCTTAACTTGTAACATTTTGCGGGTTATTTTTACATCGTTCAGTGACAATATAAAACTCTTAAAATACGTGTTAAATAATAATCCTTCGTTTTAATTTAATTGTAACATATACATATTTTATACTATTATATATACATGAAGAAAAATCTCGTTTACATATCAAATCATATCTAATCGTCCTGCAACATGTGTTAGGTTGAAGTATGTAACTTATACAACCATTGATGTTTCGCGACAAATTTATAAAAAATTACGTTTGATCGTCGTTGCACACGTGTCAAACTTTACATTGATATGCATATCATGTCAAACGGTTGTACTTAAATTGAGACGAAGAGAGTAACAAAAATCAAATTGTGATCTTTCAACATAAGAACAAATATAAAAATAAAAATAAATTCATGGAACGAAGAGAATATGATTTTTGTTCTCGATTTTCATTTTGGGCTCTCATTTCAGTAAAAGGGGGTGTTTCTATTTACGATTTCCGACATGTTTCGACATATCGTGTTTAATCAATATTCCTTCCGTTTAAAAAAAGATTGCACTATTTTGACCGGACACGTATGACGATGGATGGTTTGATCGATGTTGTAGGGCGATCAAACGTTGTTTTTTGAAAAAATATTATGAAATATTAATGATACTAAACGTTACGTACTATAACCGTGAGTCAATAGAAAATTTAAATCGTATCGTTTAGATGGATAACGAAACTTCTCAAATTACGTGTTGAATAATATATGGAGAGAGAAACGTTGCAATAATTATGGGACGAGATAATACTTAATTTGTAGGAGTATTATTTACTCTCAATCGTAGTAATTTGTAGGAGTATTATTTACTCTCAATACGTTATATTCCTCCGTCCCAGATAAATCACGATGTGTTAATTTGATACGATTATAAAGGAATGTATTGATTTTGTGATATTTTTACCTTTATATCCTTATAAGTGAGTTGAAAAAATTTTGAGTAAAAGGAAAGAGAAAAAATAATGAGAGAGAAGAAGATATGATATAAAATAGGAGGTAGTTTAGATTTTTTGACATTTTAAATTATTTAAAATGAAAATGTTATAATTTATGTGGGATCTTCATTTTTAATAACGAAAAAAAAAAAAGAAACAGCAGAAACAAGTTTAAATCAATAATATTTTTTTTGGTTTTGAATTTCAAAAATAATTAAATTTTATGTATTGTTATTGTTCATAAATAATTTTTGTTATTATTTTTATTATTGTTTTAATAATATTTTGGGAAATATGAAATGCAGTGACACACATGGGCTCAGTTACCGATCAGCCATCACCGTTTCTCTATTTTTCCATCGGCGAATCACAGATGCTGAATCATCGCCGCCGTCCACGGCCGCATCGGAGATCAGTCCCAAAATCATCCTCAAATAATCTACCAACTAACGAACAATTCGCAATTTCCCCGTCGTCAACCTCGACGGGGCTCGACGATAATGTGCAGTTGGCGTTGATCGATGCGAATGGGAATATGATGAAACGAGTGGAATCGTAGCTATGAATTTCTCTTACATCTTTATAATATCGGTTGCTGGTTTGTTTTTGGTCATATGGTGAAAATTAGGGTTTCGGTTCGCTTCGATGTTAGAGTTCTGTTTTGGTTGCTTGAAATGTGACTGAATCATGGCGATTTGAACTATGATATGACATAATGGTTGAGACATGAACCAATATTTGGTTGCTATGTTCTGATATTCTGCCACTGTTAGACTGTTTCTATGTCTTCGATTAGGTTTGGATGGTTTCCGGTACTTTTGGAGATTATTTAAAGACGGTGTGTTCGCCGGTTGATATTTAGATTGAGTTAGGGTTTAACTTTTGAAGAGGGAAGGATTGTCGTGACGACATCAGGAAATAATCTCTTCGTTATTAATATATAACAAGGGTAGGACTTTGTGCATCTTGCCCGCTTCACACCCTGCGTCTGGTGTAGGTTTGTTGTTTTGCCATTGTTTCTTTTTAGGGTTCAGCTTCTGTTCCATGAGTTAGAGTGGTGTATTGCAATGATCATATGACATGTATCCATCGTATCCCCTCTCATCATATTCGACGTTATCTTCTGAGGAACTAGAGGTACAACTGGCATTGTTACCTTTATACGCTGAAGCATCTCCCTCCTCGATGCAGTTGCTCATATGAATATGATACAAGAAATGTTCTGATATGAAAATCTCATCCCTTCGTTAGAATGTATTGGGAGTTATGTATGAGAATCATCCCAATACTGGAAATGCCCCACTCTGATGTGTGGAAGATTCAGTATGATATGAGAATGCCCCAATGTCGGATATAAATTTAAATTTAGAGATCTTTATCACAACAATGCTACAATTAACAAAGAAAAAGTGACCAGGACCACTACTCAGAAGCATTCTACCCTGATTGTTGGTGGTTTAATATGCTTTACTGGTGACTTCTTGTCTTCCTTTCCTTGTATGGATTTTCTGGTGTGGAGAGCAAACCCATCGTATGTTGAGTTTCCCATGACTATTAACTACTTTCCTTGCAGGCATCAGTTCCATCCTCAGACCATGAAAATGTAATTTTTCATTATCTACAGTAGGGATTAGGGAAAGCAGTGAGCACGCTCATATCCTGCATTATTCGTGATGGAGTTGTGCCCCAGTATCTCTTCCTGCTTACTCACACTGATGCAGATTGTCCCGGGTTTAATGGACTTGAGGTCAACAAAAGGTTGTCCCTTTATCTCGACCGCAGTAAGCTGGGAGTTATATATTTTATAGATCATGGAATATGTTTTGTTATCTGACTCTATTCTTTATCCCCATTCACGTGAACTAGTAGTTTGGTTTAAAAAAGCACCTATATGTGTGCTTTACTGAATGTATCTCTCTTTAGAGTTTAGACATTCATATTTGTGTTTACTAATTTTGCCTTATGAGGTGTGATCACTTGGATAAAGTGTAAATGCAAGCTTTACTTATTGTCTAGGGACAGGTGTACTTGGATTCGAAATAAACAGTAAATATTATCAACCGAGGCTTGGTACTCCACTTGTTGGCTCAAGTAGTTTTCAATTAGCTGATGAGTCGTTTTATTGTAGTAATTGGATTACAATGCCTATCATCATTTTACCCTACCTTGGGCGATATAACGTGTCCTGCTAGTAGTTATGTTTGAAATCAGCTCAGCTTCCTGTCTTTGTGTCATTGGGTGGATATTCTTGACTCTCTATGTTTACTCATATGCAAATATGGCGATCTGTGAATCCTGATGTGATTTATATCAGCTGAAGTAGTATTTAGCTTTCGCACATTTTATTGCTATTAGCTAGTTAAAATAAACATTTCTTAAGTTATATGTTAATCTTAGGAAGACAGGATGTCCTCTTGCTTACTCACACCAGTTCTGAAGGATTTGAAGTCGTGTAGGCGGTTCCAACCTCGCAATATCTTTCGTAACGCAATAACATTAGACTTTCTGTATTTTTCTCATTATGATGTTTTCCCTTGGTCTCTTGCTATGCATGTGCTTGCCTTAATATGGACTAGTGGACTAAAAGAAAGAATCTTCAAACAATTTGCTTCAGTGCATATTCATGTATGGCATTACGCTTTACATTCTGTAATCCCTCATCCGAGATATTCATCATCTCGTTAGCTATTTTGTCTTGTGAGGTGTGGTCGCATGGCCAGAGGTCGATTGATTTTTTGGACATTTGCACCAGGACAACCAACAACCAACCGAATGGAGGATTATTAAGTTTAATACACTCAGAATTGCTGACGGTTCTGTTTTTCGGTGGGGTACGATGCCACGATAGACTGCAACCGAAGGAAGAAGTGATGGAGCAACACGCTGAGCCCACTTTCTACTTGAAGAAACAAATGAAAAGGTTTGGTCTTTATTTCTGAACTTTCTCCTCTACATCATTTGTTTATGGCTCTAAAAGTTGCTAGCTTTTTGTCTAAAGTTGTTATGCTGCTTTTCTTTGTCAAAAATCGTGAGTTTTGGGACTTTGTCTGCTTAGTCGTTGGCAGAGTGGGCAGCAAATGGACCTATTATGGTTATTATGACCTCCTGACTTGTAGCCATGAAGTGCCTCTCTTTTGAAGGGACTTCCTGCTTCGCATTACATTCTCCTGTGTCAAATAGCTGTTCTTGATGCGTGCTTATATGACTATTATGACATTACATGTTAACCTACAGATAAGGTAGGTCTTGTCGCCTTGTTTCAGACGTGGTCGAGGTTGCATATTTTTGGTTCTGGATTGAACCATGGCGCAGTCATTGTGTCATGTGAATACTTGTGAACAGCATCACTGCTTCTATGCCGCACTTGACTAAATAAAGTTATTCAGTTTGCTGGCAGGTTAGTTTGTCGTAATGACAAGTGAAGGATGATAAAGCTCTGGGCGATCCAACGCTGAACAACAGTTCCTTGCATTTGATCAATATTTATTACTGCCCATGGTTTTTTGCTTCGGTGGGGAATAAGGTCTCAAGGGATTGCGGCAGCAACAGATGATAGGGAAGATGGTCTGGACTGGCATCCTGTTGTGAGAAACAGATGAAAAGGTATGTTCTTTCTTTCCGCACTTTCTCCTCTGGGATATATTCAGTGCACCGTCAATGGCTTTAAGAAGTCGTGAGTGTTTTTTATCTGACGGTGCTTTTTGTCTAAAATGGGTTTCTGCATGGACGCTTGATCCTTTTCTTTGTCGAGATCTGTTGGCTGATGTCTACTTTATACTGGGCAGAGACGACAACAGATGTCGTGCCTGTCTATGTCGATGGTGACTCTTTCTCTTGGCAGTCAAGTAGTCCCGTTTGGCCGGACCTCAACAGCTATGCCAAGCATTACAGAACTCATATGGGGTTGCATATTTTTCACTTTGGCTTGAACCTGCGGGGGCACAATCCTTGTCCATAGGAATTATTGTAATTGCCAATAACTGAATTTAGTGTATAGTTGGGATGGAAAGGCGGTTAGATAACTTGATTTAATCATTCCATTTAATTAATCCAGTAACGAACTAAATTGCCCAACTCAGACAATTCCAGTACTGAAGCGGGGATTGGTCGACACTATTAGTGGTTTTTATTGTTACCTGAGCATTGCCTTTCCCATATAAACCACATAAGGTGAATACCGTATCAAGATAACAGGACATTCGACCCTTGGTCGCCGTCTATGGTCATCTTATGTTGAAGAACCATCAGAATCCAGATCTCAAGCTTTAAATAGGAGGCGTAAATTTTTCATTTTATATCGTTAAATGTTGAATTTTTGCAGGAATCGTATTTCTGACTGGAGTTTCTTTCCCTCGCGGAATTAACTCCCCAACCTTAGCAATGAGGGTTTCATCCTTTTATATTAGTAGTATAGATTCGTGGGTAAATGCAGACTTGAGGCTGAACTTAGACTACTGTGAAGAAGGTGAAAGTGGGCAAGACTTGTAGGAAGCCTCTTCATTATTTTGTCTGTTATCATCTATACGTGAGTGTTCCTTTGTATACAAAGTTAAGGATGCAGTGCTTTAGATCATTCTACCTCTACCTTAGACAATTTACCATGTCGGAGTGATCATTTTGTATGAGAAGTTTGACTTCTTATTTTATTGTTATGGCAGGAACTTCTCGTTTCTGTATGTGTACTGGAACGGTGTTTTTGCAAAAATCTGGTGTGGTGGAGTGGAGCAGCCACTCGTTGGTTGGACGGTCGGTGGTTTGGGTTTTGCTCGTCTTTTTGTGGTGGAAAATAACTCACAATTAGTTTTCCTGCAGGTATATACTGACTCAGCCTTAAAATTATCATATCTAAACCTTGATTTTGTTTTCTGATAAAGGGAGCAATGACTGCTCATGGTCGAGAGCACTCTGTGTTCTCCTGCAATATGTGGCTCCATAGTATTCTAGGTGGACATCAGATGTTTCTTGAGATTCTCGCAATTATGTTCTTGTGCCATTTTATAGGATTTACAAGCTCCAGTTGTTTCTCCGTTTGTGTATAGAACCGCTTTGGTGATCATGAACATGTGTTTTTTTGCCATTTCATCACGCGTTCTTGTGAACTTTCCGAAGAAAACCGAAAATCTTTATGCATATGCTTCAGTGCTCATAAACTCGTTCACCGCCCCTTGTTTTTCTCATGAATCATATTCTTTATCAGGTTTCAGAGAATTTCATCGTTCAGTTTGCCTTTTTGGACTTTAGAGGTGAGATCACATGGCTCGAGCTTAAGTGCAAGCATTGCTTTACTAGTCGGCCAAAAGCTTGTCACAGGTCATAACAATAACAGCAAGTATTATGGGCCAATTAACGCTATGGTACTGTGCATGATTAACTAAAGTCATTAATGTGCTGATAGTTCTTTATGTTTAATGACTAATTCAGGATGATCTAGCGATCGGTATCGCCGACAGCTGGTTTTTGGTGGGGAATGATGCCTCAAAAGAATGAAGCCAAGAGCGGAAGTCACGGACTGAGAATCGTGATCACCTATTCTGGCATTAAGCGGAAATGAAAAAGGTATGTTTCCTCTTGCTGCACTTTCTCCCCTACTCCTTTCATTAATGAAATTGCTAATGCCTTCAAAAAGAAGTTGTGTGCTTTTGGTCCAAAGGAGGGTTTTTTGCTATTATGTGTTTCTTTTCTGTTGACCATTGAGCGCTCGGTTTTGACGGGACCTCTTAGTGTTATTTCCATGCTTCCTCTTCACGTTTTTATTTGGCAAACAGCTAATCTTTGATGTTTGTTCGTGTGACATTATGGGTTTACATGTTACGTCACGGACAAATTAGCTCAAGCATCGTCCCGTCTTTTGTTCCATGAACCTCCCTGTGAATGTTCAGCATGTTTCCAAGTAAATCATGGATAAGAGAATAGGACTGCAGTATGCAGAGTTCGATACGGCTAAAGTTTACTTGTGTTTTGAAACAGAGATTACTTGCGCCTTTTGTTGAAATGGCATTTTAATGTGCATGGATTATGCATGTGGAAAGCAAGGGGATTAAGAAACCTGATAGCTTCAGCTTAGGAAACCAAGTAAAAATAGTGTTCATATCTTGGCATTTATACGCCAACCTTATAATGCTTCGTTCATTTGATTCGCCATGTGTTTCTCACCCTTTGTGCTATCTGCTGTGCGGTTTGCTTTCAGTTGCTATGACTATGATTGTCCTATGTTATTGTCACCGTCTTCATCTGGTTGTACTAGTGAGATTTTAACCATATGGTTGTGATTTCCGTGTATGTTATGCAACGGCGAAAACATGTTTCATGTACTACGATTTTGTATAGCTTATACTTTCATCGGCTTTGAGCTAGGTTACTCATGTGATGAGTTATGCATGACTTAATGGAGGTGAACCTCCATATGTCTCACCAAGGCGTGAAGACATGTCGGTGAGAAGAAAGATGGTTACTCAGAGATTTACGGAGGATTTGGTTTTGGTGAGAGAAATATAGAAGGGAGAAATATATTGGATTTTGCTGTGACATATGACTTTATGGTTACGAATACCTTCTTTAAAAAACGTGAAAAACATTTGATAATCTTTAAGAATAGTTTATGCAAGTCTCAGATTGATTACTTTCTTATGAGACGAAGAGACCTGAAGGATTACAAGGACTGTAAGGTTATCCTAGGAGAATATTTTGATCACTCAGCATCGTTTGTTAGTTATAGATGTATTTCTGTCTCAAATAGAAAAGAAGAAAAAAAAAACAAAATGTAATCTCATAAGAACAAAATGGTGGAACTTAAAAGGAGATGAGCAAAAATTTTTCAGAGAGAGGTTGTTGAGAGAAGGTCCATGGACATTTGACGGGAGTGCATGTGAGATATGGGATGCGATGGC